>VZTF01009818.1:227847-304459 GCA_013397755.1 Cnemophilus loriae | reverse complement strand
CTGGGGGCCCGGCAGTGGCCGGCAGCATCCGGCCCCGCCGACATCCAACAGGCGCCGGCACCGCCCGCACCCACGCAGGGTCCGTGCCGAGGCAGCCATAGAGCCGGCGGCTGTTGTGCGGCTCCGGGCCGGAGCTGAGGGCGTGGAGGGCTGAAGGTCGCACGATTCATGTCCGCGCTGCCTCAGGGTCGGGACCAGTGTTGGCGGTGAGAGCGGNGTGGCCGCGCCTGGTGGCCGCGCCTGGTGGCCGCGCCTGGTGGCCGCGGGGCCCCCGCGCAGTCGGGTAGGGTGTTGTTTACCCGACACCTGCCACTGGAGCTCGAGGTGACTCCGCCGACTTCCCGAGCGCGTCTCGGCCGCGTCGCCGGCGCGATGGGTTGGGTGGGGCTAGGCTGCGGGAACGAGCAATAGGGAAGGGCTGCCAGCCGTGTCGAGAATTGCTGTAGCTCTTTCTAAGGGCAGCTGCTGCTGGTTTGTGGATTATGAAAAAAATACGTAATTGCCAGAGGAGGTGATGCTGTGGTGCTGAACATCTGTCTGGTGACGAATGCTCCCGCTGTTCCTGGCTCCCTCAGTCGGTTTGTTGATACTGAAACCTCTTGTTCTTAGGTTTGCTTTCCTGCAGTTAGCTCTTGAAAGTCTCCTGATAGTGAGATCAAGGTGCCTTTTTCAGCTCATCTTTCCAGATGTCAAGCTTTGTCTGACTCTTTGGTTTCTCGTAGTTGAAGAAAGTGCGCTTATTTTCTTTCTGCAGCTAAGACATGTTATTGATACTGCTTCATCTGTTTAATGGTTTTAAAGAGAGTAGTAGTAAAACTGAGCATCCCGAAGCTAAAATAGGTAGTATTCAATGGTCTGGTCTTTAACTAAATCGGTGTGCCATGTGCTATCTGAAGAGAACAAGTATTTTGCCCTTATATATGCACCTTTATGTCTGTATATATACGTACATACCTCTGCATGTGTGCATACATTTATACATACTTGCATGTCCACATACATATAAACATACGTGTGTGTGTATGTTTATATGTAAAAAAAAAAAAAATGCGTAAGTATATATGGTTTTGTTCCCAGATACCTTAGCACTGAAATTGTTACTCAGAATGGAGCACTTAGCTAAAACAGCAGACTGTTATTTAAGTTAATATAAATAGTATTACTGCTTTTTTTTCATTATAAATAGTTTTTAGGAGTTGTAGGCACTTGATTTTGTCTCTGTGCTTCCTTATTCTCGGGAAACTTGTCTGCGATCTGCAGCACGGGGAGTAACTGGTTGGAATGTACCTCTTCGGGGATTTCCCGGACCTCAGCAGTGTAAATCACTGGTCTGATGCAGTTTAAACTGGTTCCACTAGTTTTAGGTCTTGGGAAAATGCACGTGAAGTTCACATTGTCTTTTGTTGTTCTGTGTAGCAGCAAATGCAATTTCTGGAGAAGCTACAATTCTCATCACCCAGTTAATACTCACATTTTGACTTAAATGTTTTATTCAGTCTGGTCAAACCTTAGATTGGCAACACAAGTATGTGGTATTGCTCTGATGCTTTGCTATCACTACTGTTGCTGTCTGTGAAAGTAAGCAGAAGTGAGCTCTTGGACAAATTTGAACGAAAAGGAAGAGGATGCAAGCAAGGACAGGTAGCCTGGGAAGAATACAGAGAGATTGTTTGAGCAGTCAGGGATTAGGTTGGGAAAGCTAAAGTCCCGATGGAATGAAGTCCTGCCAGGGATGTCAGGGGCAACAAGAAGAGCTTCTTTAGGTATGTTGGTGCTAAAAGGAAGATAAGCAAAAACGTGGGCCCCCTCTGGAAGGAAACAGGAGACCTGGTTACCCAAGACATGGAGAAGACTGAGGTACTCAATGACCTTTTTGTCTCGGTCTTCACTGGAAAGTTCTCCAGCCACACACTACAAGAAGGCTGGAGAGGGACTTTTTGCAAGGGCATGCAGTGGTAGAAAGGGAGATGGATTTAAACTGAGAGTAGGTTTAGATTAGAGATTAGGAAGAAATTCTTGGCTGTGAGGGTGGGGAGGCCCTGGCACAGGGTGCCCAGAGCAGCTGTGGCTGGATGCGGCTTGGAGCAACCTGGGATAGTGGAAGGTGTCCCTTCCCATGGCAGGGGGTGGAACTGGATGGGCTTTAAGGTCCCTTCCAACTCAAACTAGTCTGTGATTTTGTGATTCTGTGCTTAAACAATGCTAGGTGAAAAATTTGCCTTTGCAAATGAGTTTTTCTTTTTTCTTTCAGAATTTGTCTTGCTAAGGTAGTATGTTTCATTTATGAAATAGGAAAATTAAGTCTAACTGTTAAACTCTTTTCCAGATTTTTATTTGTTTTAAATGGCGACATTAATTCACACTTTAGCAGATCATAGTGATGATGTCAACTGCTGTGCCTTCTCATCGTCGTGCTTGGCTACTTGTTCCTTGGACAAAACAATTCGTGTTTATTCTTTGAGCAACTTTACTGAGCTCCCGTACTCGCCTTTGGAAGGTCACGCGTACGCCGTGCACTGCTGCTGCTTCTCGCCGTCAGGACGTGTGCTGGCCTCGTGCTCCACGGACGGCACCACGGCGCTGTGGGACACCCGCGATGGCCGGAGGCTGGCCGTGCTGGAGCAGCCCGGGGCCAGCCCTGTCAGAGTCTGCCGCTTCTCTCCTGAGGCCACCTACCTGTTGGCAGGAGCAGCGGATGGCAGTGTGGTTCTTTGGAACGTGCAGTCATTGAAACTCTACCGGTGAGTGCCAAATATCTTTGGACAAAAGTGAATATAGTTCGAGTAGTATGCTGTACTGTATACAAGATATGCAGACTTACGCCACTGATGGATATCACAAAGAAATGGGGACAGGATTTAGATAACCAAAAGATTTATCAGTAGGAGAGGGAGAAGTGCTGAGTAGCTTTTTGGTTTTTTAAGTTAAACAACATGAACTCAAGAAGCCTTAATTTTTACAAAGTTATCTTGCATCTAAATCCTGATTTTTTTCAAGTTCATTTCATTGATTTAACATGAGATCAGGATGCATTGCATACTGCATGCATCTGGTTTCAAAACAATGAGTCATCAAACTGTGATACATAATACACAGTTAGTGGAGCCTGACTGTACCGTGTGCTTTGTATTGGATTGTACGTAGTAGTATAAATGAAATGTTTAATTACCAGGAGTTTGGAGTCCAGAAAGGTCTTAGAAGCTTGATAGTAATCCAGCAATCAGAGTTTGAAAACTGTGAACCTGTTCTGAAGCTATACAGTTGAAGACGTAAAGTGACAGAAGGAAGTATTGGAGCTAAATAAGTTAAGCATGACAGTCAACATTTCACATAGGTTTCCAAGAAACATGTGAAACAAAGCAGATGAGCATATTTATTGGTGTTGCACAGTTAAAGGCGTGAACCTTAGAGCTATCTTCTAAGTCTTCCTCTGCATCTCTGTTTTTCAGTGAATTCTTCAGGTTAGTTGTTGTAATCTGTACTTGGGCAGGGCATTATTTAGGTTTTAGGGCCCTATTACACAACTAAATAACTCTCTAAAGTTAGAAAAGTAGTTAAGAATTTGAGTGAACTGATGTTTCACTCAGGATTGAGGGAGCAGCTGTTTCTGAAAGATGAAGTTGTTTGATGTTGGTAGTCCCTTGTCAAGCATGTCCCTCCTTTTGTGACCTCCTTGTCTTTGCCTTCCACGGCAGTGATTTACGTGGGAACTGTACAGTTTTTGAAAATGATTGGTTATAGTTACTTGAAATTGTGTAAATCTGGAAATTCGTCCATAAACAGAATTCTTGCAGATTTTTGCCACCATGTTTTTTGTCGTGCATAACAAAACACTGAAATGGTGATTTTGTTTTCAGACAGTAAAGAGGTACTGATAACCTATTTTTTCCTAGTTTCATCTTTAAGAAAAATTGGGAAATTCAGTCATTAGTATACTGAAATCTGGGGCTTTATCTGTTTTTTGAGACATTACTAGTGAAGAGGTTATATTTTTTTTATTCAGAATGCTTACTGCTGAAGGGAGAAACCCATTAATATGAAAACGCGATTTCTTGCAATTGTATGCTCTTAATACATGCAGTGATGCATGTTTTAGACCTACATCCTAATTTTCTTCTAGTTGAATGGTGAATATATAATGACTAAGTAGAAACTACATTGTTGTTACAAGCAGAAATTATTCTGCTTTGGTGTTTTCATTGTAGAGAAATAAGAAAAAACTTTAACATTCCCATCCTGTCCCCTTCAACTATTAAAAGTTCATTTCAGAGTGTTAACAGGCCAGCAGTAGTCAGCTTAACTTTATATCTATTTTGGGATGTGTATGTGTGTATGTATTTTCAGCTGATGAATTTTTTTATGGTCACTTGTAATTGCAGATAGAAAAATGCACATGTCCTGTTTTTAAAAGCTGAGGTCAGTATCACATAGAAATCATCAAGGTACTTAAAAATTATGTCAGAGGAAGGTAGTTAACCATCTAATGTCAGTCTGTGGTCCTCTGTTTCTTTTGAAACAGTTGATTGTGTTGATGCTGAAAATGAGAAAACATTTTACCACACTGTTTTGTCACTTGACTAAATATATGGATGGTAATTATAAGAAAATACATAATATTTGCTCCTTACCTGCTCAGCTGTTGTAACTGACTGTTCAAATTGTGAAGTAAGATGGCTATTTAAATAATTTCTGTGATGGATGTGAACAACAAGAAAGCAAGTTGGTTTATGTGTATTTCTTAGTGGTCTCCGTTTCCTGTCCAGTAGTTAAGTTACAAAACTGGTATTTGATCTGCAAGTCTTAAATGCATGTACAATGCTATTTATTTTACTGTTGCTTTCAGTTCAGAATCTGCAGCTTTTTGTGTGAAAGAAAGAAAGTTGTAAAAGCTGCACTAAAAAAAAAGGGTTGTACATATAAAAAGGGAAACACTGTAGTGGATTTGATAGTATTCTTAATTATAGAATTAAGAGAGACAACGCTTTTTAGAAGGTCCTGGGTCTGATTAGTGTGACACTGAGGAAAATTTATTGACTTGGCTTCTGTGACATGAAGTTTGACACCTCTGGCAGTAAGTAAAATTTCTGTCAGTAAAAGAGGATTAACAGCTGTTCTACAAAACAGAGTAAATGGGACTGACATTTCTTGCCATGTGACTGTTTCTTATGGCTGTGATTTTTCTCACTTAAAGACTCAGCTATGCCTGCTTGGCTGGATCTGGTTAAGGATTAACTCATTCAAAGGAGTGAGACTCTTTCGATTGACTTTAGGTTATCAGGTACTGTAAAGGATGTCAGGTTGGCCCCACTTCCTTCCTGAGGGTTGACCACACTTCCCTATCTGCTAGAAATTTTCTTTGAAGATAAGTTTTACAAAGTGCTTTGGCTGACTTAGTTAAAATACATTATTTCTTTTCCACATTGCTTTCTCTTGTGTACAAGTTGTTCAAAATTAACCCCACATCATAAATCACAAAGTATTCTACTGAGCTACAGCTTATCATATGGGTTAGTAGGTGTTCTCTTTTGTCTCTAAAAACAGAACAGAAGAATTGTCAGTCTTTTTTCCCCCTTGTTTGTGTACATGTAAATGTGTGTTAATGATAGTTGTGTATTTATCTTTGACTTTTAAAATGTATCCTGCCATAGAATTTTAACAGTGCATTGTGCCTTTTAAATGTTAAATCCATGCAAACTGTCTTTAGTTTGAAAATTATTTTATCACTCAGTCAAAATTATTGCCTTGGGCTGCCATCTCATGTTTTGCCTCCTGCAGTGAAAAAGCAGGTCTGGTCCCTGCTGCAGAGCTTATCTTGCCCCCTTTTCATAGTTGGTTTGAGTTTCCTCTGTTAGCTAGTTCCAAAGCGCAAAACTTACAAGAATTTGGCTTATTGCATCAGATTGCATTTGAGAGGTCACTTCTGTAGAACTTTACGTACTCTAAATTTAAATCCTGTGTGCTCTTGCTTTTCAGATCTGGGAGTGTTAAAGGTGGTTCTTTGATGGCTTGTGCATTTTCTCCCAATGGAAATTTCTTTGTCACTGGATCATCAAGTGGTGATTTAACCATTTGGGATGATAAAATGAGATGCCTGTGTAATGAAAAAGCACATGATCTTGGCGTTACCTGCTGTGATATTTCTTCACATCCAGTATCTGGTTAGTTATTCAACTCATCAGGGGAGGAACATTTGAAAAAAGAGATACTTAATTTCTTCCTAGCTCTTGTTTTCGTATTCTTTTTGCCATTCGTGCTCAGAATACAAATGATGTTATGAAGAGCTGATGTTTTAGATCATTTTGAATATTCTTAAGTAAAGATTGTGGTCAGGTTGGTGGCAAGGAATGTACTAGGTCAACAAATAAGGTGATAACTTTGCGTAGCTAATTACCCCGTGGCAGACAAGGGTTTTAGAAGATGCAGTGCTTGATTACCATTCTGACTTGACTCTTTCATGCTTTGGTTCCCAAGGAGCAGGACTGGATTAAGGTGATGCAGAGAGCTGTAAACCTAATAAGCTAAATGCTTGAGCTGTGGAAACTGAACAGATAGGCTGTTTTCCTGCACCTGACTTTCTCACTTAGAGGAATTTGGGGGAGTAATGAGCCCAGAATCTCCTGCCTTCCACTAAGATGTTCGAAAGTCTTAGAGGTGTTTTCAGCATTTGACAACATAGTCATTTGCTTCTAATGGAGGTTAGGAAATTGGGCAGAAGCCTTATTGTCAGCTTTAGGAAGTAATGTAGCGACTTGAGTTAACAACCTTGTGTGTGTACTTTTGTGCTTTCCAGATCTGCTATTGAGACAAAGTGATCTTCATCAAGATATTTAGGCTTTTCTTTTCAGAATACACAAGCTGCTCTTTCAAAGGCCCAAAAAGTTATAACCGAGCAGCCACTTGCATCTCCAAGTGCCGAACCCAGAAATAAGTACTGCTGTCTGTGTACCACCTTGTCTAAGGAGGTGGTGCAGAGCAGGAGGCAAACAGGAGAAGCAGTGAGGAAGAAAACAGGAGAAGCGGTGGAGAAGAAAGCAGGACAGAAGCAGGAGGAAGCTGAGGAAGTAGGATGTGAGCATGCACTTCAGAACAGAGAATTAGTGATTGACAATACCAGATCAAACAAATGTGTGTCCACTGAAAGGTGTAGGATCTTTCTTGGTGAAAATACTAGACAGAAAACTCCATCGTGAACTAAGAGTTCCATCTGAGGGCAAAAAGCTTGTTGCAGCTGAAACGGATCAGAATGTGATTTCCACCACTCCATTTCATATTGAGATTATTCTCTGGTTTAAAAATTACATGACCAACCCTTCAGCCTTCTGCCAAGATAAAGTGAAACAGGCAACAAGGCAGGTATTTCCTACACTGTGGATTTGTTCTGGCTGATTTATGATAATTCTTCATTTTTTTTAAGATCCATATGTTATTGAAAGTCAACATATTTCCTTTTGTGTGTTGCTGTTTAATCATCAATGGTTGCAGCTTCTGGGATTTTTGGCAGATTTAACACATTATGAAATGCATACAAGTAGTGCTTATCCAGTACAATTAGAGATATAGTTTTAAATTGAGACTCTCTTTACCTTCTTAATTTAGAGCAAGTTTTGATCCAGAGTGTCTAATAGGTTCTTTGTGCTTTAGGCTGTAACAGGTGGTTCTTCTGCCTTAGAAGTGGCTTCAGTCACAGTTGCCTAGGAGCTCATGAGCTCTAGAGCAGTTGTGGTGGAGTTTGGTGGAGTTTGCCATCTTAAAAAATACAGGTCAGGTAAGGAGTAGAGTCAGGCTCCTGAACTTTAAGAAGGCAGACTTCCAGCTCTTCAGGGAGGTTGTCAGTGGGATCCCCTGGGAGACTGCCCTCGGAGACAAGGGAGCGGAACAGAGTTGGCAGATCTTTAGGGAAGTCTTCAACTGAGTGCAAGAGTCAGTGATCCCCAGGAGCCAGAAACTGGGCAAGGAAGGCAGGAGACTGGCATGGCTGAATCAGGAACCGCTGGTCAAACTAAAAGGCAAGAAGCAAATGCACAGGCAGTGGGAACAAAGACATGTAACCTGGAAAAGTATAGAGATTAATTACAGTTGTGTAGGGAGGGGGTGAGGAAGGCCAAGGCGAAGCTGGAACTGAACCTGGCAAGGCGTGCAATGTTCACAGCCTCTCACCTACCAGCACCCCCAAGTCCTTGGCAGGGCTGCTCTGCACCTGTTCAGTCCCCAGCCTGGATTGTTACTGGGGGTTGCCCCAGTCCAGGTGCGGCACCGGCTTCCCATGGGCCAGCGCTCCAGCTTGTCCAGGTCCCTCTGGGGTCCTCCCAGGTCCTTGTCCTTCTGGCGTGTCACCTGCACCACTCAGCTTGGTGTCATCTGCAAACTTGCTGAGGGTACACTCGCTCCCTTCTTGCTCCCTATTAAATATCTTAATGCACATATGAAATAGCACTGGTTCCGATACAGAGCCCTGAGGGACACCACTGGTCCATTGGGACTCTGAGCCATTGAGCACTACCCTGAGGTTGCAACCATCCAACCTCTTTCTTATGCATCTAACAGTCCATTTATGGAACATAATAATTCAGAAATCTTCATAGCCACTGAATCAAGAGGGGAAAGCTATAAAACTGTTATTGTTGTATTTCACACTTAATGCAGTATTTACTGAGTGTTTGACTGGACTTCAGTCATGAAATGTCAGTTTATAGAAATGAAAATTTGAACATGTAAAAGTATTAAAATTCCCTGTCAGATACTCTCAAATTTTGTACATGCGTATGTGGTTAATTTTGAGAATTACTGAACTGTAGACAAAATTGATATAACCATATAATTGAGATTAAAAGACTCTAGCAGTGTATTCAGAAGAATCAAACATTTACCATCAAGAAAACTTAAAACATGAGCACAGCTCTGGTGTTTATCTACTTATTCAGGAAAGAGTATAACGATACCTATTTTTTACATCCAAACCATTTTAGAATTTCTGCAATGATTTTTATGCTGATGTAGTTTACTGATCTGCTGTTACTTTCAATGTTTCTAACTCCCATTTATATATTTTAATTCTATCAGATAGTGAAAATGGATTCAAATACTTCCAGATGGCTTCTTGTGGACAAGATAATCACGTCAAACTCTGGCTTATTTTGTTTGCAGATTTCTTAGGTTTGTATAGAAATGTTTTTTGAATATACCAATGTCTTAGGTCTTTCGTGACAATTTAAATCAAAAATCAAATTTATTCAAAGCCAAACTAACCACAAGTTGAGAGTTTTCTTTTAATTATTATCTGGAGAACAGCTAAGGCATTCAGCACTTTGAGATGCTGCGCCATGTAGATTTTATTTAGTAATCTGTTTATCAACAAGTGGTGAAAGTAAAGATTTAAAAAAATTCTACTGTGGCCTTTCAGCAGGTTGATAGGTTAAAACCTCTTAATCTGCCTGGCCAGGGGGAGGTTTGCTTTCATGTTTCAGTATATCCTGGGCCTTGAATAAGAGCTGGAGAAAACAATACAATGCTGGCTCCTGCAAAAACTGCATTGTAGAGACTAGGTAAATCGCCAGAAATATCTTCAGTGGGTACCTTTTTGTAATCTCTTTTATATAAAAGTATGTAAGGATTAATATTGTGTGTACAGATACACATTTAATTATCTAAAACCATGTGAGACACATTAAGTCTACAAAGCGAGAAAGTTGGAGATATTAAAAGGAGAAGTTGTCTCTGTGATCTTTTTATCCCCTGTTTTGTAAACAGTATGTCACAGAGTCACATCTTTGGTGGAGCTTTGGGCTTCTTAAAACAGCTTGTGTTATACATTGTCAAATATGGCCATATGTAATAATTTACTTCTTGTATTTTTAGGTGTTGAGTTAAAATATAAATGCACACTGAATGGGCACTCTGCCCCAGTTCTGGCTTGTGCATTTTCGTGTGATGGACAGATGATAGTCTCAGGGTAAGCAGTACCTTGTTGAAATGTCTGGCTGTCCAGGTTCATGCTTCAGTATTGCAAAACAGAAAGTTCAAAAGAGTTGAAGATTTCTAAATATTTATTATCAATAATTAAGGAATAGTTCTGTGACCTCTAGAGCTGTTGAAGTGTCTTTACAATAGGTCTGTGTCTTGTAGGTGATTGAGTTTGAAATCTCAGGTTGTGGAAAAGGTTAATGAAACAGTTTCCTTTTCCCTCTCTGCATCATTTTAATGTCAATGTGTTTTTTTTAAGGTCTGTGGACAAGTGTGTCATAATCTATGAAACTGTAAGTATAGCATAATACAGGGCCATTTGTTGGGTTGTTGTCTTTAAATATCAGCACTGCTTCTGCAGTGTCTTATCAATGAAAAAATATTAAAGAATACAGATAATATTAAGCCAAAATATTTACTGTGCATTTGGGGGTAGGAGGGGAAGGAGTCCAAGGAAAAATGTCTCCTGAGAGTTGATCAGTCTTTCTCACTTTTTTTTTACATTGTGAGAATTTGTCAGTTGATTTCTCCACAGTAGGGTATTTCTCAATTAATTCCATACTTAGGAGTATTACAAGATTCATATTGAAGCGAAAGAATTTTTTTGTTATCCTAACTTTAGCTTAGCTTCCAAAGCAAGGAGGACTGTACATTTTGACATAAAATCAGGAATGGTGATCATAGAAATTCTGTAGTTATATGTAAAGTGTACATAAAAGAGAAGCATAATAAAGAATTCAAGACAATTATTAAATTAATTACAATGTCTTTAAAACATACTGTTTGAGCATGTTCTATAATAATGTAGTTATATCCTTTGTGATTCACCTGTAAATGGTATATATACCTGTTGTACTTTATAGTATTAAAAATAATAATTTTGCTGAAAATGAAGGATGAACAGATTTTAAGCTTCTTCAGCTTGCTCTCCACATACCTGTTGTATTGATACAATTTTAAAATTAGCATTAAAGTTTTTCACTAAAATCACTTATATGATACCTGCGCAGTTTTTGGCCCAGTTATTTTAGTCATTTGAAGTTCAGACAGGTATGTAAGAAGTCGTCTAGAGTTTGGGAGCCTCAGAAAATTGAAAGATGAAGGAAACCACAGCCTAAGTATTTCTTAATACTGTTCATCAGCTTTTGTGCCCTTAGGTTTTTATCAAATGGGACAATAACTTCTCTAGTTGCGAAATTCTCCTTTGGAGATACTCAAAACCTGCCTGGACACCTGCTGTAGGTGATGCTGCTTTAGCAGGGGGTTTGGACTAGATGATCTCCAGAGGTCCCCAACTGTCCTGTGATTCTGTGGGGAAAAGTGGGGACAATAAACCTTTGTGGGAGGAAGAGAGATTTCAGCCTATCTTAGGGCACTTTGATCATGTTAGACGGCTCAAAATACTGGATTGTTGACTGATTAATTAGTGATTCAGAATAACTTTGTTCTTCATCTTTCCAACCTGTCTGTACCTGTCAAAGAAATGGTATTTTTTATAGGAGGGAAAATCTTTCAATAAGTTGAAACTGCCAAAATTCAGAAATTTAGTTTTTTAGTAGTATTTAGTGGCCAAATAGGAGAATAGGCCAAATAGGTGTGGTTAATTATTGGTCCAAATGAAGGATTGTGGGTTGACCCCCACAATGACTGTATTGGTCATTTCTCATACAAGATTTGTAGAAGAAATGTCTTTATCTACACAACCAACCAGGCAATATGGATTTAATTCAGTCAGTGTTTCTGGCACTGTTCTCCCTGCATGTTCCACGCTGGCTGATTGTGCAGGGTAGCAGTGCTCCAGGGAATCGAATAGGGGCTTCAAGCAGGAAATTCAAGTTGCATTTCTGACTCTGCTGCTGATCAGCTTTGTCAAGGTTGTGTAACTTCTGTGAAGGTAACTTCTGTCACCTTTCAAGAAGCAATATTTCCTGTTTTGAAAAGAAGCATACAAGTGAAGAAACACTTTTTTTATTCTTTAAGATTTAAAATCACAAAAACTCTTTTACAGAGTACTGGCAATACCCTTCATACTTTGTCTCAGCATACGAGGTAAGAAATCAGCATGATTATTCTGTTTCATAAATAAAAGAAATCCTTTTCTCGTGAATTTTCAAACTTTTTTTTTATTTGCAGATATGTTACAACTTGTGCTTTTGCACCACGTAGTCCCTTACTTGCCACAGGCTCAATGGATAAAACTGTGCACATATGGCAGCTTGACCTTAAGCAGCCCAGTGCAGGTCAGTGTGTGAAGTATTTGTAATCTGTTCTTTACATTCAAAACACCATCTGAAGATGCAAAAATCCCACATTCTCACCTGCACTAAATGCGTAACCTCAGGATTGTGTGCATGTTTTTATTTTCTAATTGACCTGATTAATGCCCAAAAGAGGTATTCTCTTTTTGTCATTTTGTAAAGAAAAATATACTAGATGTATCTTAATTTTATTGATTTGCTATATCTGTTTTTCTGATATTTGAAATTGCTTATTCTCTGGACAGCATTTAAGAGACTAATATTATTGCCCGAGTGCTGAAAGACTTCTTGGACATGCATAATTTGTGACAAGTTGAAAATATGCTAATTGCAAGCATAATTGTCAGTTAGAAATGCACCTTACCTGTTGTTATAGGTGAAAAGCTAATTATACAAATGACATTACTACCATTAGTATAGGATAACTAATGGTACAAATTACACCAGCACCTAAAATTTGTGGAACAAAGGTACGTATGTCTTTGTTCAAAGAGCAACAGTAAGTTTGGACTTTGGTGTGCCTTCTAGGGAGGTGCAAGATGATTCCAGTGTCTGCTAACACTTTTCTGGTTGGTTGTTCAATTCAAATTTGACAGAAGTGTGGGCATCTAAGAGATTAAATTCCTCTAAACGTTGAAAATTGATAGGTAAAAGGCAAACTCAAATTATTGCCCTCCCTCCCAAAGTAATGTCTAATAAGCATTTCTTTTATTAGATGAAGAATGTATAGTACTGAGAACAGTTAAAAACAGGGTTCATTAATGACATTGTTTCTTTGAACTGAAAATTTCTTGTTGGTTTTTTTTTGGGGGTTGTGGTGAGGTTTTTTGTGGAAGAGGGGGGACAATGTTGTTTGTTTGTTTCTAATTTGGTTTTTTGTTTGTTTTGTTTTTTAACTCTTTTTAATTTCCGAAGGACATACTGTAGAAAATGACTCAAAGGTGGCTGTTGAGGACTGGTCAGAGGATGATGTTTCAGCCTGGCTCTGTGCACAGGATTTAGCAGACTTTGTTGGACTTTTCAAAATGAATAATATTGATGGCAAGGAACTACTGAATCTTACTAAGGAAAGTCTTGCTAATGAATTAAAAATTGGTAAGAGTATTGAAATTGAAATGGTTTTTAATCTCTAGAGTACTTTGAAATGTTGCAATGAAAGCAAGTTAGGAGTTGCATACATGGATTTTTTTTTTCCTCCCCAAATACCTTTTTTATTTCATTTCCAGAGCTGTTAAAAACCCCCTAATGTTACCTTGTCCACAGTATTCCTTTTTTCTGTGTGTGTTTGCTCATACCTGGAGACATACAATGCACTTCTACTAATGATGCTGTTAAATGGTCTTACCTGATTTTGTTTCTATTTTCCTTTTTCGATCTTGTATTATTAAGCTGTGGAAAAGGAATTTCAGCTTTTCTGTATAATTCATGTTTCTCACTTCGGGAAGTTGGGTGGTCTATAGTTTTTCCTATCACTCTGCAAAAGTGCCATGTTTAGAATTGCGTGTGTTCACTAACCTTGAATCGAACAGTGAAATTTGTAAATGTGCATTTGATGATGACTTTTGGTAAGGATCAAGCAAAGCTTGCCTGGCTCAGACACTTTCTAATACATCAGGTTCGTACATTGTCCTGCTGATTTATTGCAAAACTGTGATTACATTTTAGAAGGAATCACAAGGAAGCACCATATTAGTAATGATTCCACGGTGGCCATTATGAAGTAAGAAATTTAAGGATAGTGAACTGCACTGGAACTTTCAAAAACAAGTTCTCTATTAATTTTGATGGTCAGATTTAGGTGTAAATTAGGTGCTAAGAGGTTTGTCAAAGTGAGGTCAAGTATAACAAAAGGCTGAATGAGGTAAGAAACCCTTTAAAAAGTACAGTTGGATATTGTTCATTGTAGGAAGACTGCTCCCTTTTTTTGTTTTGTGTGTGTACGCGTAATTGGTCTATATTGGATCATATTATCTCTGTGCGTCAGCTGGCTTTGTTGAAGTCTAGAAATAAGAGAGATGCTGGGAATCTGTCAGGAATTGTCATTCATGAAAGACATTTGGCTTCCTCAGTTTATGCAAACGTTTTCCTTCGCATTGAAGCAGCCTAAAACTTTGTTGCATCAATTGCCAGGTGAGGGTAATCAGGTAACGCTGACTAGAAAGTCCTGTGAGAATTGGATGTACTGTGACCAATGTCCTGCTACAAAGAGAGTTCTCTGTGGGGAAAGAAATCAACAAAGAAGGTATAGAAATTATGGCCTCATATATCTGACTTGAAAAATTGCTCTCTATCTGCCGTAGCTCAAGCATTTACAAAGTAGGAAAATACTATCTGCCTAAAATGAGTAAGGTTTTCTGTGTTACTCAAATTCCTGTTTAACTAAATTGTAGGAGTCTACCACCATACAAATGCTTGAATGAGCATGTCCTGTCTCTCCTTGATAACCTGTTTTCTTTGCTCTGAGAATGTGATGTAAGATCTTGCTAAAGACCTCTAGAAGTTTTTCACAGTCTTTGCAGTTTGGAGGACATCAGTGTTCTTTTAAAAAATACAGGCTCAGGCATCTTTCAGTTGTGCCTTTGTAAGCCCTAGACAGCAGCACTGTACAGCAGGTGCACTGTAACAGAGGTGGGTATGACCAGGTGTGTCAAATGCCAACGTGAAGGCAAAGGAAAATGCAGTCTGTCCAGAGGTGCTGGCAGCACCAGTGCACAGCTGCACCTTCCCACGGGCACTGCTTTGTCCTGTGCCAAGGGCCAGCCCTGCACAGGTGTGGCTGCAGGGCAGCGCTGCGCTCGCACTGTGTGTCGAGTGCATGGCCACCAGACCACTGTCCTGCCATGGCTCTGCTGCACTTGCACTGGTTCTACTGGTTGTTTTCATTGCTGCCCCAAGTTCCTGTTGCACAGCAGGAGAAAGCCTGTGGCAGAGCTGACTGGAGTGGGAGCCAGGGTTGGCTGCAGGCTTTTGATTTAGGGGGGTGGTGAGATGGGGCTATGTCTCCTGTAACACAGCTGCTGACAATTTTGAGACCTGACCTCTTTGCCTTACCTGTCTGTGCTGTCCACTTCATGTACAAATAATTTTTCAGAGTCTCTAGGCCGGCGCAATAAAGTTCTCCAGAAAATTGAAGAACTGAGGATGACAACGATCTCAGTTTCTGTTCCTGTTCCTGATGAGTTCCTATGTCCTATAACAAGAGAGCTTATGAACGATCCTGTCATTGCCACAGGTATGTCTTCACGTGACATGGATTAAAACTAATTACTTGAGGGTAAAGATAGGCCCATTTTTGTGTTCCCACACCTATCTTATCATTAGGCTTAGAAAGATAAACTATTCTAAATAGCTGTTGCAACAAACCAGAATTGTGATAAACGTTTAATTTGCTGAATTACAGCTCTGATATGGAGAAAAATACTGTATCAAGCAACTTCTTCCTTTTTCTAATGTGCCTTCCTTTATGTGCCTTTGTAAATATAATTACAAGCCTAATTACAGTGTTAGCTCAGAAAGTGCAAAATGGAATTGTGCATTCAGTGGGGCAGAAAGCAAGCAAATCAACCAACCAACCAACCCAACCTCCCTGCCCCCCAAAACCCCAGGCTCATTACTATGCTTAGCACTCCAGGGCACTAAATTAAAAGTTTGAACAGAATGAGACTCCTTTAAATTCAGCAAGCCCTTGGAACTGTGATATGCTAGCAGCATAAGATATTACGTAGTTAAAACATTTTATGAAGAACTGGTGTTTTGTAGTTCTGTTCTTGGGGGGAGAGGGAAGGAGGAGCATACAATTATCAGAAGGTCAGTATAATTTTTTCTGTTGCTCTGTAAGCAATGACTAACTTCATTCAGTTCCGAGGTTTTAGGGCAGAATCCTGAGAATTAAAATGGCCAAAATATGAAGCCATCTGCTAACTGCTGGAGTGGTGGTGGCTTTATTCAGTAAAAAGTAAGGAGACAGAGTATAGCCCTGTGTTAAGAGGAGGGGCATAGGGCACGGGTTTGTATTTCACCAGAGATATTCCTGGGTGACTGACACTTAGCTGGGGCCTAATTTCCGTTCTTTAAGGATCAGCTGGTTCAGCTACCAACTCTTTAAGAGCCAAAGTCCTGAACCTGGCGAGGTGGTGAGGGCTCTGTACAGGCATAGCTCAGGGCTGGGTCCGGTTCAGCAGAGCAGCAGGCTTTAGCTGTGTTAGGCAATTGATAGTAATGAGCTTTTACTTCACATTATGGATCATTCAAACTGAAAAGAAAGTCTTATTTAACATGTGCATAATATATTTTGGTGCTTTGCAGGCACAGCTCGATACATGAAACCAGCCTGAACTGTTTATACCCATAGTAAGGATTTCACATACAGTGTACTTATTCTATATCTCAGTTTTCCTGTTTGGATGTATTTCCTTACTTCCCTTTTACACTTAAACAGCTAACATCTGCACAGTGCCACCGTGCCCAAGCCTCTGTAATATGAGCTTTTGTTGATGGTTTCATTACAGATGGCTATTCCTATGAAAGGGAAGCAATGGAAAACTGGATCAGCAATAGACGATCTAGTCCCATGACGAATCTTCCTCTCCACTCTCTTATGCTCACACCAAACAGGACACTAAAAATGGCCATTAGTCGCTGGCTAGAGACTCAGCAGAAATAGTTAAACCACTTAATTTTGAAGTTGTTTGTTAAAATTAATCAAAATTTTTTGCAGCTAAAGAACGTAATTGTATCAGAAACAAACAGAAAGAAGAAGTTGTGTTTCTGTTCTAATCTGTGGCTGGTTCAACCTTCACTGGTGGAAACACCCAGAAATACTTTCTTAAGTTCCTGGTAGTTCTACTTTGTGATATTTCTGTTTAAGAACGAAGTACTCAAACTCAGTTTTTCAAATAAAGTTTTCTTAAAATTTTTACTGCATTTATGAGTTTTGAGTCCTCATCTTGCCCAGTCACTCTTTCAAAAGGTAAGAAATAGCAAAGTATAAGATCTCTATTTCTTTTTCTGCTCTAACAAACCAAAATGTGTCTGTCTTTCTCTGTTCCCCATTACTGGACATATAGTTAGAAAAGCTGGGAGAGAGTTTCTCCTGTAACCATCAGGGACTGCATCTCATCCCACAGGTATATTAATAATCTTTATTTTGTATGGAAAGAGTACAGTAGCTGTGCAAAAATAGAACTACAGGACAAGACTAATATAGGACTTGTACAAAATATCAAACAGTAAACAATAAATAAGCTAAAGTGTAATGATGCAAACTGCAAAAGGATGTGTAGAGCTGGGTACAGCTGTTTACAGTGTACACAGAACAGTGTAATCAGGCATTATGGGAAGAGTATAAAGCTGAGCACTCCAACTGAATTGCACTCATAGGAATGTCACTGCAGCCGTTCATTTTCAGAAGGTTCTTGCCAATAAAAAAATCCTTATTTCCTCAAAAAAAAAAACAACTTCTCAACTTCATCCTGTCATGCAACTGCACATACGCTTTTCCTCAAACTTTCATGTTCACTCCATCCTTTTCTTGGGTTTCCCATAAAAACATTTACTAAGCCTTTAGTTGTTGTACCTTTTCACAAATAAACAATAAATCACTTTGCTTTAAGATAGCACCCAAAGGTGATTAGATACCCTATATAAAGTGCGATTATTGTTAATAGGCCGTAATATTGTGTTCTTCAGTGCAATAACCAATATGGTCAAAGCCTCTCAATACACATGCAAATGTCACTCATTTTATTTGATTTCTTCTAGTTACTAAAAATAGTTGTATTTACATGTCAAAGCGTAGCTGCTTATAGTTTACTCATACACAAATTATTTATGCTTCCTAAATGTACATCATGCAACCCAAATTAGAGCCCACTAGAAAAGTGATAAAATACTTTTTGATTTTAAAAAAATGCATGCATGTACAGATCTGAGTATTCTGCAGCAGATTATGTCCCTTAGCTCTGCTGTGAGACATCAGCACTTAAGCATTTGAGAGGCACGAGTACTATGTGTGAGATGCAAGAGAACCAAAAGCCAAGGTTGAAGCCCTATGTGAAAGGAAATGCTTATTTAATGGTAACATGTAATGGAAAGGATTTCTCTGCTCAAGCTCCTAGGACAACCTAAGTGAGTCTTTCTACACGAATTTGTTATTCCAGTTACTGTCACTGCCCTGTGACGGTAGGAACAGTTGGAAGTGGTTGCATCCCATTAAAGACTGCTCCCTGGGCCCCAGCTCTGCCCAGGCAGTGAGTGTTTTGTAGAGCAGTGTGACGTTGTGAGCCAGGTCTGCCCTGTCAGTGTACAGAACAGTATTTATACATTTGATTCAATGAACGATCGCTTTGGTTTTGCTGTGGTGACGTGACTGACGTGGCCGTCCTGAGTGCTGTGGGATGGCAGTTTGGCTACAGCATCGGAGTATAAATGAGAACCTTGGCTGGGTGGTCTGCTGTCTGTACAGTGGGGAGGGATTTGGCACATGAGCTCCTCACGTTCTTTTGCTTGCACGCTGCTCTGGCTGCCATCTCCCAGGGCAGCACCTGTAGAGGTTGCTTTAGTTGAGTAGTGTTTAACTGAGAAGTGCTCCAAGTGTGAGGGCTGAATGCCTGCAGAAGCAGTGTTTGTGGATAATCCATCTGATGCCTGAGAGTGCCAAGTGCGACTTGATTGTGTGTTTTGCTGCTGAAACCTTGCAGTCTTGTCCATGATTCCCATAAACGGCGTATTGCGAAGCCGGTGCTCAGTACCCTGAGCTTGACTGACGTTGGTCTCCTTGAGTCGAACATCTGGGCCCAGCCCCTTAACACTGCCTGAAAAACTGCTGGCTGAAGTGAGGCTGCTTGTTGAGCTGGCAAGAATCACACCACTGGATGGAGAGCCAGAAGAGCCACCACTGAGTACAGGGCTTTGCTGCCTTGAGTCACTGAAATTCATCGGAGCAGAGGCTGTTGATGTGTCAGCAGGTATAGATTTACTGGCAAAAGAATGAGAAGAGAGAGTCTCATGATGCTGTGGATGTGAACGCTGGCTGGACACAATCTTCTCATTGTACAGTTCAGCAGTGTGATCTGTGGAAATGCTTCCAGATGACAATGTGCTTGTCCCATCCACATGGTGACTTTTAGAGTGGCGGACTGGCAAGGGACTATGGGGAAGATGCTGCAATGATGATTGTGTCTTGGTGCTACATTGACTGCTTCCTGGTTTAGATCCAAGCTGGATGGAGCTCAGATGCTGGTTAGTTTTTACAATTTGTGCTTGCTTTGTTGGCTGCATGATCAAGCCTGGCTCTCTCAAGTATTTACTGCTTGTTCTGCTTTGAGGGGACACAGACTGAGCTTTCTGAATACCTTCTTGAAGGGTCCTGCTAAATAATGAAGCAGCTGAGGAACATTGCAGCTTTTGTGGAGGGGAAACAGATTCGTTGGGGTGTGGCAGCTCATCTTCCCTGTCTTGAAGATTAAAATTATCATTCACACCTGGTACAATGCCCTCCTCCTCATTATCAGAGTTGCTGGTTTGTTCGAGTAGCTGTGGAGACTGATGCTTCTGTTGCTGTGTTCTCTGGAACTGTTTGCATTCCTCTTCCACCCGAGCCAGGAGACGTTTTATCTCCTGATTGCCGGGGCACAGCTGAGTGGCTTCCCGTAGATCAGCAAGAGCAGCAAGTAGTTTTCTGTTTAGGAAGAAATAAGTAAACAATGAAAACTGGGGCAAATCTGAGTCCCAGCATTGCCTACTACTAATCTACTTCCACCTTTGCAGCGAAATATCCTCATCTGTTATTTCCTACTGCAGGTGGTGCAAATTAGAACTGGAAGTTCTCCACCTCAGGAAATTCTTAACTAGGGTGGAAGTGCAGACCCAAGCCTAAGCCCTTCTCTCGAGTATCCTGACACCCCATGCAGGCAGGCAGGCGAACTCTCCACTGGGAACACCAGGAACTGACACTTTGTCTCACAAGCTCTTCACAGTAACCACCAGAGTAGGGAACCTGCTGAACTCTGCTTCATGACCATCTGTTTAGAAAAGACATGGTGAATCAAAAAGGCACCTCTTCCTGTACTTCAGCTACACGACTATAGTTTGTTATTCTTCCAACCTAAAGAGACAGTTCCTCCTCTCTCCCCTTGTTTTTGTCTTCAACTGCTAGTGATTCATCGTATTCTGTCCTATCAAAGCAGCCAGGAATAAATCATAAACTTGGCAATAAATAATGAAGTGCTGGAGTTGGGTGGCACACTGCTGGCCACATTCTGCTGAGTCATGTGGAGCAGCAGACCCATTCACTGTTAATCCCTCTTCAAAACAATTTGTTACTTTCTGGACTGCCTTGTAAGTCCTTACAGAGTATTCAGTACTGCTGTTTGGATGTGCTTGGCTTTGTCTGATAGAGAGACCTACAGATGCAAAGTGCACTAAAAAATAATTTCTTCTTTGCAATTTTGAAATATAACTAGCAGACAAGAACAAGTTATTAAAAATGCTAAGTTAAAAAAAAAAATCTGTGCAGGCAGATGCACAGAATCAAACAGTACCTGCTGTTCCTCTTGGCTCTTGCTCTGGCATAATAGGCTTCATAACACTTAGGCTTCAGATCCAAGGCTTTGGTAGCAAACTCTTCAGCCATACCAAAATCCTAATAAAGGAATCAAACACGCTCGTTACGCAGTGACAGTCAGAGCAAGCTGCCAGCTCTGGGGTCGTGCTCTGGCTCCAGGAGCACGGCCAGCGCATGCAGCAGAGGCTCCTGCCCCAGTCAGCAAGAGCAGGTATTTTCCCAAAGCACATGCGGGCACAGCCATGGCACTTGGTTGTGCTGTTTGGTAACAAAGGGTGGTGGCAGTGTTTTCCTTTCAGTCTTTTAAAGTACCACAAAGATCCAGCAGTTCACTGTTCCAAAATAACTGCATGATGTAAGACCAGCTGTAACAGATCTCCCACAGCAACATGCCCTCATCCTATAAGCCACCTATTTATTGACATCATAAAGCCCAAGATCAGGATATAGTGAAAAGGATTCTAAAATAGCACAGACAGATGTCCACATACAATCCCAGTAATGCAGTAGGATGTAAGTCTCAGATTCCCAATGCCAGAGAGGCAGCAGACTAACACCAAGAGCTTACATTTGTTTTGCGGCGACATCGTGACAAGTTCAGGTATAATGAAACTCTCAGCTCAGTGAAGGCTTTCATTTCCTCACCAAACCCTTCCCTTGGGAACTTCCTCAATGCATACTGATAGCGCTGTGCTGCTTCCTTCATCTTGCCTTTCTGCAAATTTTAGAGAAAAAGAGGTTTTTCACAAACTTTTAATATCGCAATACTGTTGCAAAAAGCATATTTATATTTGACATCTACCAAGGGGTGCCCTTCAAGCAGAAAACACAGAGACAGATTTTTTAATAAATACACACAGTATGAACTACGCTGTTAGACAAGCACAGTGACAGAACCTGCCTGTTAACCAGAGTTTGTGTTTCTTTCTGAACTCAAATGTTTAATGGTACTTGATGAGGATAAACCTTGCACTAATACATACTACTAGTACCAGAAAAAATCATGTATGATTCTCGTTTTGTGTTGTTTTAAACAGAGTAGTAATATATCAGATTATATAGCTGAAAAGGAGGCATAAAGGCATTCAGTGTACCCTCAGGCAGAAGTCCAGTGTTCTGCTGTCAGAAAAAAATAAAAATCTACCTACTTTATACAGCGTATTTCCTTCTTCCATCAATTTCTGGAGAAGAATCAGGAGAATATCGGGTTTGGAGGTGGCCATTGCCCATGCTGCATTTCCTGCAAGTTAGAATTTAAGGGTCTCTGACAAAAGGGAAGAAAGTGTGTTTCTGCTGTCTACCACAGTAGACAGCCTGGTGTTACTTCAGCATATATTCTACCTCCACGGAACTACTATTACTATTATCATCATAATTAGGGTATACACATGTAAAATACATCTGTGCCCCCACCTGCCCCCTCCAGCATCACCTGGACAGCAGCCAGGTCTGATACAGTTCACCCCTGTGAAGGAATGTATAAAAGTCACAGTTAAATTCAGGCGTAAGTAAGGACCTGTATTTGATCACACTTACTACCCAAACAATATGAAATAGTGATTCAAAGGTATTAAATATTCAGTAATTATCACATACACAACTGCACCACATACTTGCCTACTGGTAATACATGAGTTACATTTTTTTGGCTTACTCTTTGCAAAAACACACAATTCCATAGTTTACTAGAAGAATGTTATTTAAAAGTAAAACTTGTTAATCTAAATCATTGTTAGTGTCAGAATTATGTATCAGTAACAGCACAATCATCATTTTCTTGCATTAAGGCAATATATTAAGGCACAGTAACCATATACAGTAACTCCTCCAGACCTCACCATCAGCACACATCAAAGAAGGAGCAGAATAAAAGTCCTTGCATTTTCTCACTTCTAAAGTGTGTCTTGTGTGTCTGCCTTTAAAGATTGTTCCTCCTGGGTGGGCATCAGCAAACCAAACAGCCTGCAAAAATCTGGTGTTTTGAGTTATTTAATCTACTTTACAGAAATAACTAATCCTGGCAGAGCAGAATCCAGTTGTTTCTCCTGGTGCAGGGCAGTTTCACTAACCTAGCTTAGCTCCCTTT
Source organism: Cnemophilus loriae (assembly GCA_013397755.1). Lineage (NCBI taxonomy): Eukaryota > Metazoa > Chordata > Aves > Passeriformes > Corvidae > Cnemophilus > Cnemophilus loriae. Next base: position 281,592 of record VZTF01009818.1, on the reverse strand, counting down.
CTCAGCAGCATGACCACGACTGAGGTATTGCGGCAGCCAATTGCTCTGTCCAGCGGCCTCATGCCACTGTGGTCCACGTGCTCAATCATTGCTCCTTTCTCCACCAAATACTGCACCTGGGAGAAGAAATGAGACATGCCTTGTGACATGGCTTTTGGTAGGAAGGGCAGACCAATGAAATAATTAAGGTACCATGTAATCTTCTTTGAAACACACTGAGCATATGCTGCAGAGTACAGTACAGCCATCTAGAATGCACCAAAGGCACCACAGCACAGGCAGGTGGAGGGAAGCAGCAGTTCTTTCCCATAGCCATTACTTGCCCCAGTGCCACCAGCAGTGATCTGGTAAGGGAAGAGGCACCAGCAGTCCTGCCCATGAACAGACCCCCATGACCCACAGCCATGGGCCTGCTCAAGGACCTGTTCCCTGGCACTGTCCCTGGCCCAGCCTGGCCAGTGGCTGAGCACAGACCTACTGAAGGGACCAGTCTGGCCAGGGAAATGAGAGCTGGCACCACTCCAGGACAATGACCTACAGCAAATGCAGGGACAGGAAGGAGCCTGGACACCCCTCATTCTCCAGCAGTGTCTCCACTACCCAGTGTCACCTGCAAAACCATACACAGTGTCTGAAAACTACCAAAGCCACTATGGAACCTGAGGGCTTCTTTACAATTTCAAGTTAATTCAGACAAAGGCTGAATGGGACAACATGCTACAGCGAGTTACATGCCACAGCAGCACCTGAAAACAGACCTTATCTATGCAAGCTGCAGAAACAGATGTGAGTGTGAGGCTGCATGTGCTGTTGTGTCTAGTTCCTTGCTGACCTCTTGGATCTGTCCACAGTGCATGCAGACCTGGGTGTGCCCTTCCTCTTCTTACACCTCTTCTTGGCATCTTTGCTCTGTGAAGGCACCAACTGACCAGGACCCTGAGAAGGGACCTCTGTGGGTTTGCAGCATAATTCTGGGCTTCTACTTCATCTAGAAAATGCTTTCCTGAGCAAACATTTTCACTGCGGTCAAGGTGAGAGCAGTGTAACCATCTTGGCTACTTCCCTCAATTTCCTATTTTGGTAGGCAATATTTTTTCTAAATTCTAAATTTTTATAACTTTTTCTTGAATTTTCTGTTTTGTTATACTTACAATATCAGCATCCCCATAAAAAGCTGCCAAGTCTAAGGGTGTTCGTCCATTTTTGTCTGTCTGATCAGTTGTTGCACCTTTCTCTACTAAATACTGAACCACTTCCTTGTGGCCTTTCAGACATGCCCAGCTCAGAGCTGTCAGTCCTTCCTTGTCCAGAGATGAAATAGTTGCACCTGTAAAATGAAAATGAACTTTGTTATGAAGATTCTCTGTTGCTTAACTCACCCAGATGCATCTGTGCAGCTGTAATCCGCTCTTTATTTTCTACCTTCAGAAAGGAGAAATTCCACAGTGCTCAAATGTCCTTCACAAGAAGCCACCATCAGTGGTGTCCGGCCTTGCTTGTCACTTAAATTCACATCAGCCCCGTGCTCCACTAGAAGTTTAGCAATCTGAAACAAAAAATATCAATTTAAAAATACATTCCTTGCACCAGTGGGGGTTTAGATCGGATATTTGGAGAATTTCTTCTCAGGAAGTGCTGTCCAGCCCTGGCACAAGGGCAGGGGTGTAATTCCCATCTGCCAAATCCCTGAGGGGATCTAACAGCTACATGAGTGTAACACTTCAGGGCATGGGTTAGCGGTGGCCTTGGCAGTACTGGGGAATGACTGGACTAGATGGTCTTGGAGGGCTTTTCCAATCTTACCAACTGTATGATCTTATGAAATTGGCAGATTTAGATTTCTGCCATATCATGAACTTTTATAAAAGAGGACTACAGTGGTATTTATGGCAACCACTGAGAAATTCTATGTAGCTCAAGCCCTGACTGCAGTTGAAGGCCTTCTCCTGACAGGAGAGGCCAGCATGAGGAAGGCTTCTGAATCCACAGTTCTCTCTCTGCACAGCAGCAGTATAAAAGATCTGAAATCACCTCTGATCTCGGTCTAGGAAATAAAATATTTTAACTCATGTTATATTTCAGGTATATTACAACTAAGACTGTTGTGAGGCCAATGTGCTTATTAAATTATTTCAAGGGATACAAAGGGTTTGGAAGCGAAGCTTCTGAGCACATCCCTCTGAAGCTGACGCAAACACATATTAGAAAATTGACAGTAATTATTTTCCAAACTAGAGATGGGAGGAATCAGGGACCACTTCCCAGAGGATCCCCAAAGCTGTGCCAGACCTGCCAGTGGCCCTGCCGGACGGCGCAGAGCAGCGGGGGAACGCCCCTCCTGCTGGCTCTGGTCACGGCTGCTCCGTGCCCGAGGAGTAACTCGCACACCTCCAGCTTCCCTCTTCCTGCAGCAGCTGTCAGGGCTAGAGAAAGCATTTGCATCAACATCAGCTCTTGGCTTATTTGGCTTTTGGACACATGCACAATACACGAGTGTTACTGAATCCCCATTCTTTCAGCTTTTCACTGTGACACTTACTGAAAGCTGAAAAGAACAAAAAAGAAGAAAATATTTCCCGCATCGTGATTTTCCCCCCTCTGCTATTTTGCTCGTATTGTGTTTTAAACAGAACTTAAAATTTAAATTTTGTTGTTTGTGTTGGAAGTCTCACCAGTCACGCCAACAGTGTTTAGAAAATGAATTCATTGTGACTTACGCAAGTATTAGCAAAGGACTTGCCCCTCCAGTTTCTAAAGCTTAATAACTTGTATTTTCTACTAGGAAGTGGGTCAAATTGTGAATTTCCTGTTACTCATTTTTTAGCATTTTCAAACATGATCAAGTAGAAGGTTTTTTTTTAAATTCCAATGAATGCTGAAAGTAAAGGAAATTACAAACACTGCAGGAAGAAGTAAATTTTCTTTTTTAGCAGTATCTAATCCATTCCCTCCTCACTCGATGAAACTTCACTGTGTTACAGTTATAACAACTGATTAGAGCTGAAGGACTGGAAAGTAACTGTTATGGATATCAGTATTACAGGCAAAAGAGTCAAGACTTATTCAAAAGTCCCCCTTTCAGGGAGTTCAATTCCTCAGTGAGTAAAGATGCCCAATGCATTATGCAAGGTTTTCAATAAAAAACACTGACAGGAAGATACTGAAGAACAAAGTTAATTTAGAAACAGATGTATGGCTTTTGGAATTCACTGGATTTGCAACAAGGGTTTTTTACACGTGTAGGAACAAAGCACATCTGCTTCTCCAGGATGTGAGAGGCCACTGACCATCACCCCAGTACTGTTCCCCCCCCGTCAGCTGTTTCCATGGAATGGAGATGCCACTCACAAGGCACACTAGGGAACTGCAGTGCAGGCATTACAGTCTGCCTTAAAAACTGCATTTGGCCTTTCCCAGATGTCCAAAGGCAGGTCTTTTCTTCCACTGCCTAATTAGAACAAATGAGGCTATGGCCCAGCATTTCCTGAAAACTAATGAGATTTAAACAAAAGTTCTCAAACAGAGAATCCCATAAAATTCCACACTAAAACTTAAGCACTGTATTTCCACAATTTTCCATTTAGTTAAAAAATCTGTAATTTACAGTGATTTTAATATAAAATAGTTCAATACTTGAGATGAATAGATTCATAAACTGCATCTTATTATTAAAACTGGTATTTTTATTACAGAAAATTAAATTTTAAAAGTAAGATTAAAAACTCTTTATTCTTAAATTAGCAACTCTAATTAGGAAACACATAAGAAGGGAAATACCTGTTTCTCCCCACAAGGCATCAGTGTCATTGATGTCCATGTCATGGTCCTTTTCAACTGTCAAGATGTAACGAACCACCTGCCAAAAACATTGAGCAGAGATGTGCTGAGCCACAACAGCATCAGTTGTCACTTGTATGATACAGCAAGGGAGAAAAGATGTAGAACAAGTGAGAGTGCTTCTCTCTCAATGCATATAATCAATAGAAAAGAATATCAGTATTGCTCAAAACAAGTTCAGTAGGATTTCAGAACGACTTGAAGGCAAGTGAATGTTATTGAAGACAGTTTAAGAAAAGCCCAGTGCTCTTCTGTGAATTGGTTGTTTGGCATGAGCATGATGTAATGAGCTCCCATGTGACCCATATATAACAGAATAATCAAAATAAACAATGCCAAAAATAAAGCATCCCACTTCAGTGAGGAAATTCCATATCATCTAAAACAAGAGAGCAAAAAAGAGAATATTTGCATACATTTTGTAAAATGGTGATACCTAGGTTTTTCCTTCCACATTGGTTAATATCTTACTTGTTTTTCTCAATTTCTTCCCAGAATGATCTAAGCATATGTTGATAAATGGTAATTTTTAAAGCTGAAATAAGCTCTACATTGAGTTTTGCTGTGTTTCTACTATATTAAGGAAATCTGTGTTTTGAAACCACCTGCTAAAAGACTATGAAATTAAAACTTTTTCTAATGGCTGTTTAAAACAGATTTTCTAATGGGGCACATGACCAGTGAGGCTGCAGTCAACAGGTGAGAGAGGAGAATCACACTAACAAAGTCTGGGCTGCTACAGGAAAAAACAAAGGCAGCAGGAAAGGAGAAAGGATCCGACTGTTTTCAGGCTGTCTGAAAACTGTTGTATACAATGTAGGGAAAATCCCAGAATTAAAAATGCTAGGGCATAATTTATTAAAATTTATGAAACACACAGATCTTCTTTCTAGCTAAGAATAAAGCTTCTTATTGTCTTAAAAATAGAGAAAGATGGACATTTTCAGGTACGTATTTATGATTAATGTGATCTCTTTTGCTGATATTCAGGAGTTTACTGCTTTCATTTAATCAGTGGACAGCAAACAAGAACTTTCATGAGAGTGAAGGAATTATCCATTCATCCAAGTTATCCATAGTTCAGAACCCTCAAGTTTATACTGTAAGACAGCAATGGCTTATATACCATATAATAAATTAACTGCACGTAGACATTTCTACATTTGGATCATCTAAACAACTTCAAAGATCAGACTCTTGATCTTACAGCAATTTAAAAATAGATTTAAAAGAAGTAAATATTGAAACAGCTTTATGGAAGAGATTTTGTTCCCACTTTGGTACATCACTTACTACATAACAAAGTCCCCTAGCCTAGCTGATCTTCATTCAAGTATCATTACTTGCCCATTACTTTTCTATCAAGGTTACAGTTTATTTTCCCAATGAACAGAAGACATACTTGTATTACCTAAATATCTAAAGCATTTTAAGTACTTCTTACGTGTTTACTTTTAGTGTTCCTTCCCGTATTTCTGTCTAAAGTGACGCTGAGCTGAAGTCTGTAACTTGACATGTGCATCAAGCTATAAACTGAAGCCTGTGCGATTGCAACAAAAACTCGGAAGAAAAAATTCAACCTGAAGTAGAAACATACTTGGGTGGATCAGCGATACAGAAAATCATCACCACCACTGGAGATTTAGGACAACTTCCAAGAACAGAGAGGAAAAAGTAGACAGAAAATTACATATAAAACAAATCCTGAAGCAAACTGTATTATCGGATACTCTAGAGCATTTAAACCAGCTGCTAATATATACTACGCTAAATATCACAAATGTCAACAATTCTTTCCAAGCCTCTTTCAAAAATAGCTGCAAGCACTGTTGTACAGTTCTGATGATTTCAAACAGATCTGGAAGTACCTGAATTCCCAACCCACCTGGCAGTGCCCCATGCTGGCAGCTGCTGTGAGAGCTTGTTGCAGTGCCTGGCGCTTCCTCAGTGAATCCTGTTCTTGAGAGGGAGTCACCCAAACCAGGCCGAGCAAGAACTCAAGGATTCCACAGTGGCCTCTCAGTGCACTATGGACCAAAGCACACTGGCCCTTCTTGTCTGCAAAGTCAGCCTGAAGGGGGAAAAGGGAACGCCTGAGGTTAAAAGGTGCAGTGAAAGGCTGTGGAGAGGAGACACTCCAGGGCACTGAGAGAGAGCAGCTCTCGCTCCTGACTTCCAGGGCAAGGGGGAACATCTGGAGAATTACAGGCCCGACAGCCTCACCTGAGCAGCTGGGAAGGTGATGGAAAAACTAATCCTAGAGAGCACTGCCAAACAGGAAGGACAGGTGAGCAGGACCAGTCAGCATGGGCTTACCAAGGGGAGATTGTGCTTAGCCTGCTGGACGGCCAGCAGCTCTGAGGAGACCAGAGGGTGAGGAGGATGCCCTTGAGCTCGACTTTAGAGGGCTCCAACACTCTCTCAGTAACAGTCACTGACAAGCTGATGACAACAGGTCGTGAAAGTGTACAGTGGCGCATGGAAAATGCTTCACGGAAGTCTGGACTCACCCCTCAAGCCTATGCCTGATAATTATATACTTAAGTAATCAAAAACAGCTTTCTTAGGCCTTTGTATGACTCTTCTGGCTGCAGGCTTGGCAATCTTTGTGCACCAGCTTACCTTTGCACCTTTTCTGCACAGCAGTGACACGATGTTCATGTGACCTGCAGCAGCTGCGTAACTAAGGGCTGTCATCCCACTTTCTGAAGTTCCATCAACAGCAGCTCCAAACTCAAGTAAAAGAGTGACCACTTCTTCGTGTCCAAGGTGCGACTGCACACACAGCACTGGAGCATTATTCAGTACTTCAGTCCTGTAATTCACATTTGCTCCTGCCAAAATCAGCAGCCGACTCACCTAAAATTTAATTTAAACAAAACAATGTTTTCCTCAGATTTGTCTGAATTTGGTATCTTGATCAGGTACTCACTTCTTACTCCCTAATTTTGATGCAGATTTTATTGCCAGACATCAACTTTAACACATACATAGCAACATACCAGTTTAAAATCTCCTCTTAGTAAATATATTACTGTATTACTGACCACTGCACTCCCAAGAGAAGACTTGTCTCTCCCACAAAACTCACTACTCTCATCACAATTGCATGTGTGACTTGCTACTACTCTGCAACTACCTCTATTAAGAGAGAACCAGATGGCATAAAAAGCAAATCTCAAAAAAAGGGCCAGAGCATGCGTGTGTGTGTGTTCACGTTCACACGAATTTCCAATCAAAAGCCTTAGCAGTTGGCTTAAATTCCAGCTGACCAACTTAGATTTCGCTATCCATCATCTGGGGATTCAAATGATAGTGCAAAGTTGTGGTAATTTAAATCCCTTCCTCTCACAGTATTCCCCCCTTTTACAATTGACACTTTTCCACAGAAGCAGAGAGCAGTCAGCTCTGCCCAGCAGGGCCACGTGGGATTCCAACCCCGAAAAATGCACCCACACACTCACCTGTGCTACAGAGCACAGCTACAGCAGAAAAAAGGCAAAACCCTTCCTTCCATCAAAACTATCAAGGAAAACTGAATTGAACTTCAGCAACAGCTTACAAAAGTCCATGAAGGCTTGTCACAAAGGAGTTCAGGTCCAGGTGCTTTTCTGCTGAAGAGTTACAGTGACTTCAGCATTCCCCAGCTCAATGACAGCAGCAGTGCCAGATGAAGTGCTGGCTGTACAGCCCTGCTGATGTTCTTACCTTCACATTGGGTGTGTAGATGTTTCTTAGAGAAGCCAGGGCTGTAGACAGTCCATCAGTACTATAACCAATCCACAAGGCTTGGAGATGACTGGAAGAAATTCCAGTCCTTTTACTGAGACCCTAACAGAAATGATACAACAGGAAATATCTCTATAGAATTAGAAAACCTAGTTTAATCTACAGCTCAGTATAAAATGAAGTAAAATCTGGATAGATAGCACTACCAAGTATTTTGCATAAGCTTCCAACAGATTATTCAAGCAACTCAGAGGAGAATCTCTATGATGGATTCATATGAAAAGGTCATAAAGCCTACTAAGCTGCAAGCTTTACCTTAAAAATATGAGCTTTAAGTATATGATGGCCAAGTTCCATAGTTTGTTGGCGGTTTAACTTTCCTTCCTGTCGAGAAAACATGAAAGCCAGTAGAGCATGTCCATTCCTAATAAAAAGGATTAAGAGAGAACCACTTTTATAACTGTATTTGAGTAAATATTCTAACACATCTTTATGCCTGTTATAACAGCTCAACTTTTTTAGACTACTGAAACACACCATCACATCTAAACAAAATTCTTTCCATAATGAAATAATGCAAAATGAAAACTGGCAAATTTTGAAGATGAAACACTCCTGGTATTTATTTCTGTTCTGTCCCCTCACAGGGCGCCTGTGTCAGCTTTGAAGTGTTTTACATACTGCTCCGTTTTGTGTTCTCAGAGCCAGGAACTGCAGGCATTTCAGACAGAAACGAATCCTTTCAGAAGCATAAGATCTGAATACTTGCGAAATTTGAGAGAAAATGTGTATTTAGTAATTCTACACCTACATTAGTGGTGGTCAGTATTCTAGGAAACAGTGAGAGTGGCACAACCCTGAGAAAACGAGGCTATCATCTACTATTCATTAATCAGACTATACACTGGAACTGGGCAATTAGCCATATGCTAACTAGACTCTTCAGCTGAGGGAGGAAGTTGTGGGAAGGGACTTCTCACCCCATCTTCAGACATTTCTGAACAGAACTTTCCACGATCAGAAGCTTTACCGGGGCCCAGGCAGCCCCCACTGCTGCTGGGGCAAGCGCTGGGAGCTCCCAGTGTGGTGGGACCAGGGCTCCACGAGGCTGCAACCCCCAGTCCCACCTACAGAACTGGTTCTCTTACAGCCACTTGAAAGCTCAGGCAAGTCTTGGGCTGGTAATAACTTTAAATGTCAGCATTATTTATTCTTTTGTAAAACCCAAAAACTGTAAACCCCAAAGAACATGAAAAAAAAAAATAATGGAGAGGCCACTGTGAGAACATGATGAACAGTAACAGCCACTGCCTCCAACTCAACCAACTCCTGCTCTCCAAGTCACAGAAAGTGAGCTGGAACAAACGGAAACAATGCCAGCAAGATATGATTACAGCACAAAATGTCTTAATACTTTTACGTTTAAAAATGCCCAAATGATCTGTTCCTTCTATTCCTGCACTGTACGTTACATAGACAAGGTGCTGCTGCACAGGACTCTCAGCAATTTTGCTGTATTAGTAACAATATAGCACTCTCATTTCTCCATGAAGGTAGCAAAGTCAGATGCAAACTTCTGACTTCTATAGAGTCAATTATTCATTGTAAACTTTGAATCTTAAGTCATATCTACCTCTAAATGTATAAAAGTTTTGGTTTTGGAAAAAATTAGGTGTACTTGTATTTTAACATCACTCTTTCCTCTCACCAGTTGTTGCAATCAAATATACAAAACCTAATTTTGGTTATTTGAACATGAATTACTGCAGTTTTTATTTACCTTGGCTCACATAAGAAGTCAGTATTTTCACCTTCTGCTCTCCAGACAAGCCATTCCCTGAAGGAAGGATGGCAGAACATGCGAGTTTTGTCACGTCTTTTGATCAGAAAACACGAAAGGGTTTCCATCCTCTGGCTGAAGTCTTCCCACTGTTGTTCACTGTTTATTTGTCCTGCATTGATAGCCTGGAAAATCTGGTCATCTGTCATGGGATGCAGGGATGCCAGTGCCACATTCAATATGGGCTGAGCTCGCTCAAAAGCAGAGTTTGTCATGAACTTCATATTGCACTGCAGTAAGTACAGCTCTGACAGAGACACAGGAACAACCTTGTAGCTTGCACTTTTGATTACTAAATGACCTTTTTGGAAAAGATCCAGAGTGAGTTTCAAATAGAGATAAGATCCCAGGCTTCTCATGATCAGGTGGTTACTCACTTTCCCAATAGTAGCTGCATCAGCTTTTCCATTTAAAGACATGTTGTTTATAATTTCCTGACTGTTATTAATTCTGTACTGAATATAAGCATTCAAATCATCGTGAATTCCTTTGTTGTCTGGAAAGTTGTCCAGGGATATTGCAATAAATGGTAGTGAACTTACCACTTCCTGTGAGCGAGAGAGGGGGGAAAGAAGGAAAAAAAAAAACCAAACCAAAGACATTACAAGTATTCCAGCACTGAGAACTCAACGATGCATCTCTGCTACATTTTCCTTCTGTAGTGAGTACTAGATTAAAAAGGAATTCAGTATCCCTGAGATGGTTTTGTAAATATTGCCCCCTCGTAAGAGGTAGAACAGTATTTCTACATTTTATCATTTTTCATAGGACGGTCTCAGATATTTCGCTGACCAAACTCAACAACTGAAGAAATTATCACTTCAAAGTCAAGGAAAGGGAAAGCAGTTACCAGAATTGGACCCTAAGACAGGCCAGGGAAAGGGGGAAGCAAAAGGAATGATCTGTTAGGCAGGAATGTTTTATTAACAAGTATCACAAATGACAAGAGAGAAAAGACTCCCCCTTATCAGTTCACCTTCCAGTAACAATGTACCAGAAAGGTGCCGTGTACACATCCCCAGCCCCACGTGCCTGAAGGCAAGTGCCAACCACAGCACCGACACTTCAGCAGGTTCACCTGAACACACTTTCATGTTTCTGTAACACAGAATACTTCTATGTTTATGTAAATAAAGACCCAAAAGACCTTCATTTAAAAGAAACACTTCCACAACTTCTGACTTAAACTTCATACATAAAGTAAAACTTCTAAAGTTTTACTTTAAAATTTCTAAAATTTAAGTTTGAGAACCAGAAACTTCTTACATAGAGTCATATATTAGAAAGGTTTAACAAACATCTCCAGACTTTCACAACACAAAAAGGAACTCTATTCCACTTTATGTAATTAAATGGATTTCAAAAAGCTGCACTTTCAGACTAGTGAGATGTTTTAAGCAAAGACACTTCTCCAGTCTCCAGAGAGGGAACAGTCTCTGCTACAGAAATGCCTTCTTAAACCCAAAAATTTAGCTGAGAAATAAACTCTTCAGGCAGTTAAACACTCTGAGTGCTAGTGGCAAGCAGGCAGAGAAGAAATAAACTCTCAGAGGCTGTACTGAAGCACACCTGCACCTTAACATTGCAGCCCTGAGGTACAAGGGAACAGACTCAAATTTCATCATTTCTTGTATTATCAACTCTGCTGAGAGATGCAATAAAGTGACTGACAGTGGAAAAGGCCTCCAATATTGTATCTGTGCACTGCAAATAAACATACAACAAAGGAAGGAAGGAAAAAATCTAAGAGACTTTGAGTTCCTCTAAACCCAGTATTTTTCGCAATAATGCAGCTGCACCAATATAAATGATCATTTGGTCTTTGAGGGTAAGAAAAGCGTTAAAAGGTGTTTTTACCTGGAAATTAGTTCTTACAGTCACAACGAGCTTCAGCCAGGGAGGAAACTTGCAGATTATACTTGCGATAAATGAAGAAATGGTGTCACCATAATCAGGTTTATGAAATTCAGCATCATTTAAACCATCTACCAAAATTATGTAGTCTTCCTCAGGAATCTTCTGCTCTGAAATTTGAAAACAAAAAAGGAAAGGATAAAAACACATTCTCCCATTAAGCGACACATCTTTATTCTCAGAGTCTGAATGTCAAGAAATAAAAATGTATCTTTATGCACACCAATACATCTTATGGCATTTAAGCATTATTTAGGAAATTAAAAGCAACATTAGGAGATCAAAATCATTTTTAACAGGAATGATATGCTCTGTTCATATGTAGGCAGAGCCCCGTTCTGACACAGATCAGGTGCTCAAGCTGGCATACGCTGGGAAGCAGCTGTTTTCAAGAGGAGCTTGCCAGGGTTTTTTTAAATACAAAAATCATGTTGCTACATGCTGTCTTTTACACAGCATACTCGAGGGAATGGCAGCAGCTGTGTCAGGGGAGGGTTACATTGGATATCAGGAAAGGTTCTTCCCCCAGAGGGTGCTGGGCACTGCCCAGGCTCCCCAGGGAATGGGCACGGCCCCGAGGCTGCCAGAGCTCCAGGAGCGTTTGGACAGCGCTGCCAGGGATGCACAGGGTGGGATTGTTGGGGTGTCTGTGCGGGGCCAGGAGCTGGATCCATGATCCTGGTGGGTCCTTTTCAGCTCAGGGGATTCTGTCATTCTTGGAAAACTGCCACATCCATTTTAAAAGCAAGCAAAACCCACATCCACTTTGCAGATGTTTAAGCCCAGAAAATTAAAAACAGAAAACGTGACAAAACTCAAACGCATCTTAAAACAAGATGCTTTAATGTGAATGTGCCAGCCTGAACATCAAGCTAATAGCTGTCTTTCAGTCTTCTGGCAAAAAAATAAATGTAAGGTTTCCATGACCTTTAATAAGTTTCATAGAATTTTAATTAAAACATGAATCAACTGTTCAAAACCCATCTATTATTGTTACAAACAACTAGCACAATTAAGGAATCCCTTTCTCCAGGAATGTTCTGCTTTATTTATGTTTAATACTCTTCTCCACTCTTTATGCAGCTTAGATTCCATTTCCAAGTCACTTCCTGTTTAACGTACCTCTCCTGAGGTTTGAAAGTGGTTCCAACACTCCCCTTTTAAAAGCTGCTGCTGGATCCTGGACACAAGACCTCAGGCTCAGCATGCTCTGCAGGTGAGGCTCTCTGATGAGGAGATCTCTGTATGCTGTTAACTGATGTGAGCGGCAAAGCAGAGCTGCCACGCTGTGCACAAACTCAGGGACAAGACACGTGTACGTGTTGTCAGCCTGGCAGTAGTGATAAGCAACGACCTGCAGAATTAAGAAGTAAAAATCATTACCCTTTCAGTATTTCTGTTGGTTACTAGTTAGTGCAGTTATGATAAAGTGTTACTAAATTTCTCTCTCAACTACAAATCCTTTTCAGTGTTAGATCCCACGCTGTAACAGTCTGACAGCCCGGGTCAAACACAAGGAGGAAGGAAATGAAGTAGGTTTTTGACCTTGCAGGGCATACAGAGAGGAGAAGAAATTAAAGTATCAGATTCTAGCAGGAAAACATAACAATTTGAGTTCGTGGCATTTGGATGCAGTGGGTAAGCAGCTGATTACCTAAGGAGCACAAGAAAAGTAACCTGAGGGTCTGACTAGGTAACCTAGTAGCTGTAATTTAACAACACTATGTCCCACATTGTAACAACCTAAGGACTAATTTTATCATCATCAGGCAGAAGTAAATGACAGACAGCTATTAAAGACATGCTTACATAAGCAAATGGAGAAATACGACAACTGGCTTTATTCTGAGTATTCCAAAGCTGTGTATTACTTACAAATAAACCAAGACATAACCCATATTTCTCTGGGGGGGAAAAAAAACCAAAACAAACCACAAGGAAAACATGGCACTCACAGTCAATAAAAAGCCTCCACTTCAGTGGTTTTCATAACACTGCTTCAAACGAATATGTATCACTTTAAAGACTGCAAATGTTAAAGATGTCATGTTTTCCTAACAGTTATTCATATAAAATATGCAACTGAGACACTCATTTAATTTTACTACTTAGGCAAAGAATAAAACACCTAACAGAGCAATCTAATATAAAAATGACTTCAGACTCTCAGAGTATGGAAAATAAAACTACGTTCAGACTCAACCTGTATCATAGCATATAGATGGGTTATACAAGAACCAAACATTTTATCTTCTCTGCCCTCCCCCTGAATTTTGCTTTTGGAAGGTACATTGAGCAGCTCCCTGCAGAGAACATACAGCCCCTTTGGCAAGGAAAGGATCCCAGCCTTCCACAGCCACACAAAACTGATGAGAAATTGTTAAGGTAACTCTTTCTAAGACCATGCAGGATTCAGGTGATCACCCGACAGGTACAGGAGGCAGGTAGCTGATTTCACCAGCCAAACAAAGCCATCACACAGAGGTGCCCAGGTGCTGCCTCTCTCCCAGCACTGCCCGCTGCCTCTCGGGGGCCTCTGCAAAGCGAACTGACCCCTAGGTTAGAGCGTTCTAACACACCGAACGTCCGTTAGGAAGTGAAAACTCACCTTTGAAGCGAGGCGTCTCACAGAATCCCCAGTCTGAGTTTTGTATTCAGGAGTACCAAGACAAGTCAGAGTCTTCATGGTATTGGTGTCACCTGACGGAGGGGCACACGAGGGTAACTGGCTTAAGGGAATCTCCTGACAGGAGTCACCACCTGCTTTTAAAAGGCAGCAAATACAAGAGAGACCAAATTTGCTGATAGCAGATTGCTTTCTAGGAAAACACCACAGATTATCTTACTGCTAGAGTTAAAATTGAAACTGAGCAATACCATTGTAAAAGAAGCCTGCAACTAGTCTGATAAATACAGGCACACATTTGCAACTTTACGATTTTAAAACAACTCAACTGACTTTTAGATCAAAACTATAGAATTACTGAAAGCAAAATGATGCTGATGTGAAGAGTTTCCTTCAGAAAATTACACATACAATGCCTCATTTAAACTAGTAGTTATTATATGACTGAACTCCTGGGAAATTTATCATTGCTATTATTAGTAGTAATAATAATAATATTTGAAGTGGCAGTAGGGGAAGTAGCAGTAATGACAGTGTCACCATCCTTCCAGTTAACATAGGCACTGGACTGGTCTGGTGACAGGATGCTATAGATCCCAGTAGAAGACAGAAGGAGTTTCTCCATAGCTTTATTCTCACCCTTACAAAAATTCTATGGAAAGCACACACAGCGAGTACACAGCACGAAAGAAACGCTCATTGCTCCCTTTCCAAACTTCTGAGAAAGCTGCTGCAGTCACATCCTCGGAGTTTGGGGTACACACTGCCTGACAAGAGGAAGAGGTCCTGCACACTGCCTGCTGTTACCACCTCTCTGATGGGCTGAGCCCACATTATGTCATGTTGAAGGTATTTGTCAGAACACAAAATTTTAACTCCTTCCTTTGCTCACTGCAAGAAAAAAATGTTTGCTAAAGACCTGATGAAGTCTGACTACCTTAAGCCAAAAAAGCAAACACGTGACTCCTGATGTCAGCACACTAACCCAGACCATTACACAGAAAAGGAACATACTTTTAGGAGATGAACTCGGGCTGTTGGAGGCTATTTGCCTCATGCGACTTCCATGGCAGCTGAGTGCCACCAGCCGTGAAATGACTGCAGTCTTCCCAAATCCCACATTTCCAGTAATGACAGCTCCCCTGTTCTCTGCTGGGTCAGGACTCCGCAGTTTTTCTTCAATGGCGTGAAACAGCCATTCTCTTCCAACAAACACAGAGTCTGTGGTTATGCTTGGCACCTCAAATAACAGTGGCTTCAGCAAAATGTCCTGAGGCTTATACGGGATGAAACGAGCTGAAAAGATGTGTCAGGGAGGAAAGTTTATTAGAAGAAACTTGACATGCAATCAAAAACCACTGTTTCAGAAGGTAACATCATTTAGAAGCCTTGTTACTATCAGTCATAATCAGACATTCTATGGCTTTCATCATGAAAACAATAAAATCTGATTGCCTCAGTTCAGGTCATCTAAGTAATTTTTGCATTAATTAAATTCTAGAGGAAAGAAGCTACAGGTATAATCTGATTATTTTTTTACAATTGAACTCGAGTTAGTAAGTTGCAGAATCCAAAAAGCTTTCTTAAAAATGCATTAATAATTCTACAAATGGGTAAGCGCCATTTTTCAGTTTAGAGTGAACTATGTGCTGAGCATCTCAGTGCTAGGTCTTCAAATCTGTAAAGACATTTAGAGAGAAACAGAAAAACGTACAGAGAATAACATAATTTTTCTGTTAAAAAAAAACCCTTAAAGTAATAAAAAAAATTACTACCTTGTTTTTCTGTACTTTTCAAGTCACAGGATCAGTAGTTACACCTTTGATTACTTTTATACATACATTTGGGAAACACCTGATGACTTAGGGAAGAATTTGGGTTTGATTGCATAAAATACATTAAAATTTACAGGAAAAATAATAATATTCACCAATAAAATGCTCTAAAGATTCATTAGCCAAATGTAATGTTACATAACTTCTGTTTCAGCATTAATCTATGACTGTGAAAAGCCATAAATGGAAAAGGGCAGCATAGCATCTACAATGATCCTCAAGATCAGTTTTACTAGGAGTTTATTTAAATTTTTCTGCCTTTAATTGTTATTAGTTGTAACAGATGCACACACATTCCATCTCTAAACCATAGCATTGTGCAGGAAAAAGCGTAAGCAAGCATCTTATTGGCAGACATGCAGAATGACTTGTCAAGAGCACTCCACAATAACACAGTGGGACAGAGCTGTTCACACAGCTCACAGCCCACCCACACTCCCAACTGCTGAAGGGCTGCGTGACTGTGCCAGACAGATGCAGGTGTAAATATCTCTGCCTTTACCTTCCTGCTGCACTCTTCCGCCAGCGGTGTTGTGCCAAGGTAAGCGAATTGAAGTTCGTAAAGGAGTATTTCTTTGTCCATCCAAGTAACTCAAATCTTCCAATTTGGTTGAACTTGTTGCTAGAGTATTAAAGAACTGCAGCTTATTTTTCTCTCAACACAAGTTACAAAGAATGTGATTATTTATTACAGTTCTTCATTCACATGTTACTTACAGAGAAGTTCTTCTAGATAATGGCAACAAAGTCATTCATGTTGTAACATTTACAAAATGCATTTCAATCAAGTTCACTAAAGATTTAGTTGGGTTTTTCCCCGTTTAAATGGCTCTCAGTTCTCCCATTGAGACTGTTTCCTTTTTTACTGTGGGAACAACCGCATCAGCGGGGTCAGAGGTGTTAGAACAGGTTCAGATATTATCTGCTAATATTCACTAGCTGTCACCAGGCAGAGTCCTGGAATAACTGATGGACTTTTGAAGTGTTTCAAAACTCCTGACCTAATCAATACCTACCAGAAAGCATGGTAATAGCCCTCTGGATGACAGTTTTAAAGAACTTGGGTAATACTGATCTACTCAGTTCAGAACACGGGCTTTTTTCTTCTTATCCTATAGAGATGCTTTCATACTAACAACAGAAAGATTCAAAAGAAATGTCCTATCAGTAAGAACACCCTTGTTTTAACCTCAGAACTTTACCTGCAACAGAGTTTGGACGAGGCATTATTAAAGAGCCAGAACTCTGAGCGTAAGGAAGGGGACTCTCTCCTGTTGGTACTTCTTTTGGCAAATTCTCAGAAGATCCAGTGGCTTCCTCTTCTGCAACTGGTGAACAATTATCTGTTCTTCGATCACGACTGATGCTTTGATGTTTTCCAGCTCTGAGACTCCCATCCTTACTCCATTCTAAACTGGATCCACTACGATCATCATTTTCTGATGAACTTGTTATAGTGGCTGAAAAAGAGGGAAAAAACCAAGTAAAATCAGAGGAATATGCCACACACTTCAGAACTTTCATTCTCAAATGGCATTGTGAAACATAAATGACAAAAATTCAGTGTTGTTCAGAGGTCTGTCTCACCTAAAATACATAATCACATCAGGATGACAATCAGCCTCTACTCATACACCTCGCAAACTAATCTTCATAGAAACCTTCCAGCAAGTAAGGTATTTACTGTTCCTTTCTTAAGCACCTGCTACATTTCACTGTCAGAAAGAGGAAACAGGAGTAGATGCATGATGGATCAGAACCAGTAGAGTATATGAATAAAATTTCAAATTATATTAAACATACTGATTCATGTTTTTAAAGAGTGCTGCAGACTGAATCAGAGGCTCAAATAAAGGCTTGGGGGGAAAGGGGGCTTTTTCTGCTACGACAATTTCATATCCTATGCAATAAGCAACATAGACCTAGAGAGACCCTCAGCTAAAGGCAGCTAAGACCACCAAGGTGTTTTTGGATGCTGCAGTACAAAACAGAGGCTTCCGCTGCTGCAGTGACTCATGTGATGAGAGACAACACCAACTGCATTACCCAATGGGATCCAAACGTTCCAGTTTGGTTGCTGAGGGTTATCAGTGTGTCTATACTTGTCTGAGATTGTATTTAATCAAGGCCTCCTGCAATAATGTGAAGACTTTATGTTCCTAAAGACCTACCTGAATAATGTTTGAAAGAACTATGCTAACCTCTTTGCCCAATTAGGAACACTTTGCAAATACATATTTTTTTGTATGATTAATACTGAAACTACTCTGTTTAATTTAAAAGTTTTTCAATTACTTACATTAAACTCTCACAAAATAACTGAACAACACATATTTATTAAAGGTTAAGCCAACACTCAATGCATTTTGAACACTTTAATGCAACAGGAAAATACAAAATAGGATGAAAGGGCATCAGGATCAAAAAAACCATAAAATTAAAAAAAAAAAAAAAAATCAATACCAGTTCAAACTATATTATCTGTGCGAACTCTGGGTCCTTCCCAGGCTACCAATTCAAAAGTTAAAGCCATATTTGTGGCTATTCTACACTCAACCAGCCCATTCCTTAAGGAAATGTTTTGGCATGCTGGCCTGCTAAAAAAACACAACCACAGGGGTGGCTCCTGCAATGCTGAGCCTGGTCCAGTCAAGGAAGCACCGACTGTTCTTCCACACCACCTGCGCTGCAGCTTCAGCCGTGCAGGATGGTGAGGTACAACTCTGCGTTCCTCCAGTTTAGGCTCACTTTCATAACAAATATAAGATTGGATGCTTTAATTCAACAGCTCGTATTCTAAGAAATACCAATAATATGACATACAATTTAGAGGCAATAGAAGAAAAAACCCAGCTTTACAGGCACTCCATTAATCTTTGCACTTAGATTATACTGAGATTAGTACACTTAGATTGTCCTTCTATATGACAAATTTATTTCATTTGTATTGTTGTGTCAAAAAAATCTGGCTCCTCCTGAAGTATGAAATCTTTAGAACTTTGATTCCTCTTGGAGTGAAATGCAGCACATTTCATTCCAAGGCTGCTCAAGATTTCTGTATGGACACAGCAGCAAGGATCCAGCAAAGTTTTTATTCCAGCCAGCAGGCCAATCTT
Organism: Cnemophilus loriae; assembly: GCA_013397755.1. Classification (NCBI taxonomy): domain Eukaryota; kingdom Metazoa; phylum Chordata; class Aves; order Passeriformes; family Corvidae; genus Cnemophilus; species Cnemophilus loriae. Next base: position 262,695 of record VZTF01009818.1, on the reverse strand, counting down.
TTCTCCTACTTAGTTCCTTGCTGAAGATTAAAACCTGCCTTTACTACTATTACGCCAAACTCAATAGAAGCAAAGAAGAATTCAGCTACAGCAGTAAAACACTGGAAAACTAAAGGAAACCTGAACTGTAAGTAAAAAAAAGGAAAAGGGAGAAAAGATCGATTTCCCATCAGTCTGCTGGCCTGGAAAACATAGTGGGAGTAGAAATACAAAAGAGGCCCACATAAGTAGCATGAAAGAGCAAGATATTTTCATGGCTGGATGAACTCTGTCAAAGACATTAGAAAACATATACTTGCTAAGCTTAATTTAAAATGCACGTGTGCTAATAACAAATCTGAATGCACAGACATACTTGTATATAAAAACCAAAAGCACAGGTCACTTATCAGAAAGGTGCCTCTTCTTTCCCTTCTTGTTTTAATGCCTTTATAGATGTAAGGGGTGCTGCCATGGGTAGCCAAGAGACAGGGGGAGGTCAAATTCTCCCAGAATTTGAGATGGGAACAGCAGCTCTGCAGAGGAGCGGCCAATGATTTCCACATGGTCCCGCAGCCATGAACCACACATACTTGACTGAAGGAGCCACAAGGAAGTTCCTCCTGCTCTTGCACTCATACACTCATCCTTCCTTTTCAGTAGTTCAATAAGCAACTTTTATCACTGTTCTAAAATATCTTCTTTAAAATATTGGTACTTACAAGGTTATACAATAATGATGTTGTTATGCCAGTACACTACTTTAAACAAACACAAGGCCATTCTGACCTTATTTAGAACATGGATATACTCTTGGACTATTTCAAGCTTGTCAAGCATAGCTAGTATGCTCATATCAGTATCCACATTTGTGCTCTTTTCCCAAAAGCAACAATTCTGATATATTCTTTCCCTTACATCAAGATGTTCAGGCTATCTCAAAACTAGATCTTACACGAAGTCGATCATGTATCAATCTGACATGGAATGGGTACACAAAATCATTTTCTCCCACTGAAACACTGAAGTTTTATACAAGTGTCTTTTGACCCATGACAAACAATGTCTCTTAGGGTAACTGATCAGTAAAAATGATTTATACTCAGCTGGTCGGTACAAGGAGCTTGCAACAGTTGGGCTGTGAGGGTGGCTGCCTCCAGTGGTCACTGACTCCCCACACGAGAATACCCTCAACTCAGCCATCTTTCAATGAAGGGTCACACAATCTCATCTCTTCCACAATGCCCCATTTTAGCTTCATTTTCATGCCAATTACTCAAAAGTCTGCACTGTTTTTAAACAGTTTGATTTAGACTATTCTCATAAGAAATCAAATCAATTATTGTTTCCTCAGCTGGAAATTAAACCAACTTCAAGCTCTGCTGTGCTTCACCATTATGAAAAGCACTGTTAAGACCTCTAGAATGGAAAAGAAAAAAGGCATAAGAAAATGAGAAATGGAGAAAAACAGAGGAAATTAATAATTTCAATGGAAAAAGGGGAGAAATTAGAACTGCACCAGGAAAACGAAAGAAGATAAATGCACACCTAGCAACAGCAGCTGTTACAGCCAAGAACAGGATCTCAATCTTTCAAAATGGGATCCATAGACAGTGTAAAACTGAACACAGTGACATAAAGCAGCTGCTCAGGCTTGCACAATTATGAGGAAAGCAATTTCTACTACCTGCACTGCTAATGAAAGTGCTCACCTATAATCCCACTGTCCTTGCTCTCCAGGGTGGAGCTGGGGGTGCTGATGGTGCCGCAGGGACTGCCCTTGTTGGCCACTGCTTTGCCAGCGCAGCTGTTGAGGGTTGAGCAGGGGCTGTCGGTGCTGGGCGACGTCGTGCTGCTGGTGAGGGTGGAGCAGGGACTCACTCCTTGGCTGGCAACCGCACACTGCCAGGAGAAGAGCAAGAAACACTCACTGCACAGCAGGCAGGACACTGCTGGGCTCAAAACTAGAGACCTTGAGCTGAGGTACAACAAGAGCAAAGCAAAGAGCCCATTTTTCCAGTAAAAACTTCAAGAAGTGAAAGCTTTGCCTAGACGAGGAATCTTAATCTTTCGTATTACTCTTAAAAAGTGACCACTGAAGAAAAAAAGGGAATTTCACAGTTCAGTGAAAGAGCCGCAGTGAAGCATTCTCTGTTTAATACTTTAGTGGATACCACCCCCCTCCATCTCTTGTATTTATTCATTGAGTTGAAAAAACCTAGAACTGCAGTCTCATTAATTCTTCACTATCAGTGTGAAAACCCGAACTGATGCACTAAGATTTAGGAAGGCTGAGGCTAAAAGTAAGAGTAAGGGGGAGGAGCAGAGGTTGGTAGTTACTGTGAAGCTTTAGTTAGCAGATGAGTTTCATGTGGATAGTAGCTGCCTGCTTCTCTCCAATCCCTCTACTCCAAATGACAGAGAAGGACTGTCTGATTGAAGTGAACTTCTCAGGAAAAAACAAACACATCCCTCTCCCCAAGCATGTTCCCATTTTAACAAAACGCTGGCTTTCTCTGTTCTTGGAAATCACTGAAAACAGAAGACAAAAATTTCCTCCTAACTACTAAAAGCAGAGAGAATTCTAGAAGCTATTCACATTCACAGTAGATTAGATTAAACCTCCAGAAATGATGAAAAGTCTATTCTGTTTGTGTGTTTTGAAACTGTGAATTGATCTTGCATTCTTGAAAACAAACACTTGTTAAAAAGTCCATAATAAAGTCCCACTCTATTACTATATCTCTATTAAAATGGATGGTATTTGGGTAGGTATCAAGTAACTGCAACTAGCAGATAGAGGAAATAACACTAGTCCTCTCTGAAACGGGATGAACATTAAATATATTATATTCCATTATCCTACCATAACTTCGCTTTTCTCTTCCATGTGAGCAGAAGTTGGGATCCCTTCCCCTAGTAAAAACCCCAATCTTGTCATCAATTCTTGTGCGGCAGGAGAACAGCTTGAGTCTTTGCCAGGCTTTGCTTTGGATTGGGAGGAAAAAAGTTGAAGGTTAGAGTCTTATATTTGGAAACTGTTAAAAGAGGTAGAAAAAGTACAACCAAATTGTTCATCAGACTTTTAATTGCTGGTGAGTCTTGGATCCTCTGCATAACTGCACAAATCTAGGGGAGGAAAAACCCACCTGCCCGTCAAACCAGAAATGTTTAAGTGCAGTCAGTTCACCACTGGACTGATGAGCGACATAACATAATGATTCTCCTAATAGCAGTATTAAGCTCAATGCTATCAAAGCTTAGTGGCAAGCTGAAATTCTATTTCTGTCATATAAAAACCTTGAAGAATAGATGTTAGTAACATAGGTGTTTTGTAATCTCACAGTTAACACTAGAGCTAGTACCACACATTTTTGTTTTGCTTGCTATGCAAAAGATGTGACACCAGTTCTAAATGTCTCAGCTCTTCTGGTGCAAAGATACTTAATTTTATCAGTATGGTGCTTTGAAATGTCTTCTAGCATCCAACAGATATAACAAGACAAAATTCAAAATGAGGCAACCTGCAACAAAAGCAGCCAAGCACAGCTCTGCCCTGGCACACACTCTTGCTAATGGAATCTCACAAACAAGCATTTCCAGCCATTTTCCTTCTTTGATGCCAGCAGTCTGGCATCACCCACCAACCTGTGACCATCTGCTCTGATAGGAACATTTACAGGGCATTTATTTCTTCTGTCCATTATTTTAAAAATATACATATATATATATATGTATATAGGCCTGTCCCATCCTCAGGTATAAATAGCTAATTAAATAAGGAGCATCATCCTACCACTTGGAGAAGCAGCTCCCAGGAGGAGCTCTTATCCCCAGAACTGCCAAGGGGGCCACTTCCCAGCCAGCACTCCGGGGCTGCTGGTGCCACCCCACACTGCTGGGAGCCAGCAAGGACACCCAAACAGCTCTAGCACCTCACCTTTTGGAGATGTTGTGCAACGAACAATTCCCAATTGCTACAGAGTGCCTCAGCAGGTGAGAGAAGTAGGTGCCCAGATTTAGGAATGAATTGTAGGAGAGGAAAGACAAGGCCCTCAGCTGCAGCATCTTCTGCACTACCACCGAGAGGAGCCTGGGCGAGGGGGGAACCCACAAAAAAAACCCAGCTGAACTGTTCCCTGGCCTTCCCTCCACGGTGTCACTGAGCCAGATCAGCGTCAGGACAATCTTTACTCTCTGTGAGGAGCACGTGGTCTCTAACCATGTCAGACACAGCTGACACTCAGTGGTACCTGCAAACAGCACATTTTTCCCCAAGTTGCAAACTGGAAGAAAAACACAGAAAATAACAACTGTAACTGAACAGCCTGACCATAAGCACTATGTCAACAGTGGCCCAGTTTTATGAGTGATATAAACCCCAATGTTTGCAAACATGAGCAGTTCACTAGTCAACCCTCTGCCTTTATTTCATTCCAGCTCAATGCCTACTTGAATGCATTTCTTAATTTTGCGGACAGCTTAAGGTTTTACTCTGCAAGATTGATTCTCACTTAATCCCAAAAGAAGGAAGTCTATGAAAGTAGATAGCAAAAGCTTTTTTATCTCCGAATTTTCACAAACTGACAGGCCTTCAAAAATTTGCCTGGAAAATATATTTTCTCTTAAAAAAAGCAATTTTAAAGATTACAATTCATCTTTAAGTCACAATCCTGGAAATTACAGTTTGTGAAATCAACATCTTCATTCTTCTCTCAAAATTACAAACATCACCATCATTATTATTACTATTATTATAAAAAATTATAATATCTGACAAGTCTGAGTAAATGTTAGGCATAGTACCAAATTCAGTCAGCAACAGAGACCAAAGCTAAGAGCCCAAGGTGTTCAACCCAGCATCCACTGTTCAGTTCTTAAAACAGCAGAATCTGGTGCTGATCTCCAGCAGCCTCAGCATCTGGGAGCACAGCTCTGTGAGAGGAGGAACATCGCCTTCAGATTAGGGGGACGAAGACTACATGCTCTCCCAGCTGGACCTAGAACTTTAATGCCAGCACTACAAGATGGTAAATACACCATATCAAATAGATGGCAAAACCAATTTCCAATAGTTCTATTTTTGCTACTAAGCATCTATGTTTTAGAAGGAAAACACTGACTTTTTAAACTGTAGTCTCCTTTAAAACTGAAAAAAAAGGAAAACAAAAGAATTGTCACCTGGAACATCATCAATTATATCCACTGACCTTAATGAGGTTAGTTAAACTGAAAAATTAATCTAAAAATACATGACATATACTGACATATGTGTCATGACATTCACTGTAAAAGTCACACTCTGTCACACACTAGTCAGATTTAACCAACATGAAACTTTCCAAGAACGCCAATTAACTCGAGGGAGGTGGCTTCTCCCAGCTTTGCCAACACAGGAGTTAACTGTTACCGCCTTAGTCAGCAAACTTTTACAAAATTTCTAAAATGAAGCACTGCAAGGAATGCAAAGCTACACACTTGAGTCAATTTATAATAAAGTTCAGAAAAATGCCAGAAGGCCTTTGCTCTATGTGGCAGCCAACAACACCAGGACATCACTTTGCCTGCAATGCATGACCAGCCCCAGGAACTGAGACGGCTCTAAAGATAGTGTAGGTAGAACAGCAAGCAGCTCCTCCTTGCAAAGCCCTGCTCCCAGCACAGAATGAATTTCCCACCCCACAGCTCACTGGCACGCAGTGTGCGGCCGCAGCGGCGCTGGAGTGGCAGCGCAGCCGGGCAGACACTCACCTTTGGCGCTGGGCTCTCCCGGCTCCGGCCCCTTCCGCAGCGCCAGGGCTGCCTCACCCGGCACCCTGGGGCTCTCCACGTACTTGGGCTTCCTGACAGCACCTGCAATGGGAACGAGCTGAGCATATCTAACTCTCTCCACATGGACCACAAGTTTCCTATGCCCTGTATCTATTCTCTATGATGCAAAAAGCAGAGAAATCACTTCTTACACACACAGCTGCTAGCACAAAGATCAGTGAGCTGCTGCACTTCCACTCTTGTGAGAAACACACAAGCTCCGGGCTTTTCAGAACACAAAGTCTGCTAGAAAACAAACCCAATGTGCATGGTGTGTAAGCTGCATACTGCATGCAACCCCAGTAGCTGGTCTCCCTCCTCTTCTCAGTACCGATGTGTAACTCAGGACTACACCTCAGGCTCTCAACTGTGCCTCCTCCTGCTCTGCACTTCCCATGCTAACAGAGCAAAACCCCTTCAGGGAGCACTGCAGAGGGACTGTGGGCCTGATGCCAACTGTCCCACATCACCCCTGATAAAGTGGCTTTCCTCTTCTTCAGTTCGGGTCTTCAAAAAGCATCCTTCTCCTTGGTTCAGAAGTCAAGGGCACACCAAAGCTCTCTCACACTTTGTTTATTAAAACCCCACCCTATATTTCGGCTGTGGCACTTCAGCCACGTTAAGCATCCCATCTTTCCTTTTGGCAGCAGCCTCAGATGCTACATTGAGTCTCTGAAAACGGCATTGATTTCTTGCTCATTTCCCTGAGCATTTTAAGATTCATGACTGCTTTTAAAGATGAGTTGCATCTCTCCTCTGTGGCCTCAGGCTCTCAGGATCACACTGCCATGGAGCTGGGAAGGCATGGCCACCCCATCACAGGGTAACGCATCATTTTCCCAGAATGATCTGGCTAGACCCATCTGCTCTTTCAGATTTCCACCTAGAAGTGCAATATGGGAACATGGTGACAACCTAATTTCTTAGCTAAGAAACACAGGGCAGGAAGCGTCAGTCCTACATGAACACGTATTTGTATCTCTAGTAGAGATTCTTGAGTCGATTTCACTTTTTACACCAACAGCTCGGCACCAACACCAGGGGGGCTCTTCCAACGATACTGTCTAACACAAACAAGGGGCACTGGCCTTGGTGAAAGCAGCTAAAAATACATTCCTTTGAAACAAAATCGCATTCTTTAAGGAGACAACAGTCCACACCTGTCATTTGTAAGCTGAAGTATAATCAAACATATCAAAGTTGGACAACAAAAAGCACTCATTCTAAAAGAACCAAAAAAAAACGTGTAGCAGTTGTAAAATTAGATCAGCACAGAAATATCTTCAGGATGTATTTTTAACATTCATGTTCTAAGCTGTGGAGGAGACTCTTTACTGAATTTTGTTCCTCACAAACTGCTGTGGAAGTGACTTACAGTACTTGCAAACCTGATACACAACATTGCAACAAGCAGAAGAATTCATGCTAAATTTATTTTCATGCACTAATGTAGAACAGGACACATGAATTAATCCTTGGATGAAAAGGACCCATTTAAATGTGAACTGCATGTGCAGAAAAGCAGTTGTTTTCCAGAAGTGTAAGATGGCTGAATCAGGTCTGATGGAAGGTTCATCTGGGACAGGGCTTTATCAGCAGCAAATTGCAGAGGAATCTAAGTGAGGGAAAACACACTCGCTGCTATGCTTGTGACTGCTGCTGAGAGCCTTATTGTGTCCTGAGGCAGAAGTGGTCACTTGCTCTTTAGGAGTTTTAGATGGATTTTTTTCCAAGAACTAACCCCAGCCTTTCTTTCTCACCCTGCAACATCTGCAGGCAAACACAACACTGCCGGACACAGTAACTGCACTGTCTCCTTTTCACTGCAATTGCCTTTCTTCCAGGCGGACAAACACCAACTCCAGTCTATTACTATGACTTCTCTTCCAATGCCATTCCACACCGACAGTCATTCCTGCAGCCTGTTCTAGCTCTGTCCTAAATCTAGAGCAGATTTTTAAAGTTGGTAACACCAGAGTTACACTAGTCTCCTCCCAAGGAGGACAAACTACAGATTTATACAATTCCGTAACAATACTTTTTTAAAGTCATCTATTGCTTTGCTAGTAATTCTTAATGCTTTTTTGACTGCAGAAGAGCTGATTTCTCAGAAGATCATTGTAACTTGTGCACCTCCCTCCTTTCCCTCCCGTCAGCACTAAGTGGATCTGTAGCTGTACTGATCCTGGAGATGGCTTGGTGCAGGACCTTGGAGCTGGGACAGCTTAGTGCATGCAGGAGGAACAGCCCCCAGGGCTCCCAAGGGGAGGGCACAGAACTGCAGCCTGAAATGAAACCAGTTCTCTGACCTAGTCTGGTCTCAAGAATCAGGATTAATTTGCTTATTAATTAGAAGTTTTAATTGAAATTTAACTTCAAAACTTTACTGAAGTTCTGTTGTACGTTTATGCAAGACTCTCTCAGCAGTCGCCTCTGGCATCCACTGATGGAAATTCATTGATTTCAAAGGAAATCTTTCTCTGTTCAAGCATTATTGTATCATTAATGTAAGGAAAGCAGGAAACTTTTTTTTTTCAAGAGCAGCAGCAGCATCTTTCATTCATATCTTAGACTCCACAATCCATTTTTTTGGAACATTCTTTATAAATCAGTATTTTCATTCTTTCAGTTGAACCTCCTAAATCAGACTACAATCAACTATTACCCTTTAAAGAAAACAAATACTGGTTTAGCTGCACACTTGTAAGATTACCAATCCAAACGATGTTCATTCTAGCTTTGTAGTAGAAGAAGCTCAATGGAGAGGGCTGAAATTAGAATTTTGTTCTATCATTGTTAGACAACTTCATCACTACAACCCAACTTCAGAACACTACTTCAGCCCCCTGTGCAATCCTTTCTTCTTTCACTCACCATATCCTGAAAGATCTGTAACTTGCTGTCACGCTACTGAAACAGAGAGCTTTGAAATCAGGACATTAGTACAATCTGGTTACTACCTCCGCCCCAGATACTAGACAGCTAATTTATATTAAATCATCTTCCATTAGCTAGAGTTTGGTGAAAGTCAAAGGAATAGCACAATGTTTCTGTCAGCTTCCTATCACCTGGCTAGGTCCTTGTGCAAAATAATGACACATAAATGCCAATGCATTCCCAGCACTGCAGAATCTTAGCAGATCTTTTCCCTTGGCTGTGGATCAGAGTGTAATGACTTTGCAGTCATTGTGAATATAGCTTTTCAGTCACGACTCATCCACTGTTCAGCATTTTCTGTGCTGACAAAGCCCAGCTTTTGACACTCTGTTCCCAGACCTTATAAACTCAAACCTGTTGAATGTCTCCACAGGCAACAGGAACATGGACAGTTTCACTTGTCTCTCCTGCTCTGACCCACGTGAACCCAAGCGATACCATTGTGGTGGAATGATTTCTATGCACAGAATGCTGATAAAAGGAGCCCCATGGAGCCCCATATTTAGCCTGGCTCCCACACCAGTGGGTAGGCACCACTGAGGACACAACCACTGACAACTAACTTTCTTGTCACTTCTACAGCAATTTATCTATTAATACATTTGTGTAAGGAGATACAAGTAAAATAAATGAACTCTAAAAGCCACAAACAACACTCACTCTTACACAGTCACTAACACATGCACAAACACAGGTTTTTGCAGCAGTTCTCTACCTGATATACTAACTATAAATAAACAGGTTTAATCATACTCAGATACTTCGATGTAAGTATCTGCAACACCAATTAGAATATTATTTTGCCACATGAAATAATACATTCTATTTAATAACCAACTACTTCTTTAACCTGGAAACATGCACTGCTCTTGTTCTTGTTGCCAAAGTTTAACAGGATTTTACTATGTTATTTTATGCAACATTTATCAACAACTGAGTTAACATGTTATGAAGATTTTAGTCGCTCATTGTTTTGTCTTACCTGGAGACTTCTTGTTTGCTCTTGCCTGCATCAGATAGGACTGGCGTGGCAGCAGAGGCGAGGACGGCAGTGACATTGAGACTCCTTTGGCCAAGTTCGTTCTGTAAGTGTCCTGGGAGCCTGGCTGATCGCCAGTGGGGAAATCTGCATTGTGGCCAGATGTTGCTGTAACCTGCAAGGCATTCTCTGGGCAGCAGTCACCTGCTAAAAATAAAATTTTGTCATCCATTAGGTGATGCGCCAAAATAAACAGCCTAGAGTTGCATTGAAATATAAGTATTTAACACAAGAAAACGTTTACCAGTAACAATTGAACATGACTCGCCCTACTACGCCACCTCCACTGCAGACTCCACATAATCACTGGTAAAATGCAAATACACAAGTAAGCAACATTTTAATTTAATGTAATAAAGACAAAAAGGGGGAAGAAAAACCTCACTTTCAACAGTCAGTACTTCTCAGATTTCATCCTTAGGGTTAACGTCAATTTTCCTATGAAGATAAAAGTATTTTTTGAGCTAAAAAGGTGTTTTAGCAGCACTGTAATAGCCTGAAAGTCAGGACCACCTGAAATACTGTTTACTGAACTAACTAAAGGAGGATTGGGTTACCCCTTACATGCGGTAAAAAGGTGGATTACTAAGAGGTACACTCAGAGATGGGCAGTCTAAGACTTGTTTTTCCACTTTCAGTGGGAATAAAGAGGCTAAGGATTTTCTTTCTCTATTCTTTTGAAAATTAAACTTTTACAAGAGCTGATTTAAACACAGATTAACATTGGGGATATTATACTTTATTTTTCAATATAGAATATGTGAGTTTGCTTCAAAAGGTGTTGAAAACCACAGCAGAATGGTAATGTGCTGGCCGAGGCTCCCTTCGCTCAGCAGGCAGGGGGCAGGGCACAGGGCCGGCTCCGGGGCACGGCACAGGACCGGCTCCGGGGCACGGCACAGGCTGCCAGGGCTCCCGGGGGGACACTGCGGTGCCCCTGCCTCAGCGAGGGGCTCGGGGCTCCGCGGCGCAGAGCCGAGCCCGCGGCATCTCGGACGGAGCCACAGACCGTGCAGCGTCCATACCCGCACGAGGAACCTCATCTATGGCTGCCTCCAGTCCAATTTCATGAGGATAATGAGGAGTGCCAAGCTTTTTCCATGCTTAGATCAACCTTTCCTAATTCTCTAAATCTATCCTGTAGATTTTATTTATCCTAATCCTGCACTTTCTATTTTGGGTAAATTGGACTGATGACCAATCTCCACATTTCATCCAAATAACAGGAAAATTCCCATAACATACCTGGATCTACACATGACAAGACAGACCTAAAACTACCAAGCTTGTGGGATCCACCCGGTAATAGATTATGCTTCCTACACAGCAATTTAACATTAGGGAAACAGTACTAGAAAAATGCATGAGAAATACCTGTCAAAATACAATTTGTTACAATGCCCAGATACTAGCAGATGCCACACACTGATAAACACAAAACCTCAAAATTACTTGTTACTAACTTAAAGGTTAGTAATCTAAAATATTTTAGCTACCAGAACAATACTTTAAAATTACATGACATTGCCTGGTGTCTACCAGAGTATAAAACTGGCCACGTCACTTCTGGAGTGGAAAGAAGACGACCTCTTACAAGTTTGTTAGTGTCAAACAAACACATGAGGGAAGGTCCTGTGAAACCCCACTTTCATTTTTTTAAAACCTCCGAGTTGTACATTTTCCACTGCCAAGCAGCCTCTGGACAAAACCCTTTCATAAGCATCAATCAACAATGGAGTTCTTACTCAGCAGTCAAAGTAACCACAGAAACAACTTAAAAGCTTTAAAAACCACACACAAAAAGCCTGGAGAATGAAAATCAAATCCCAGTTTAGCTGCACCTAAGGATGCAACTGAATAGCATAATCTGATTAACAAACTACTTTTTTTTCCCTAAATACGAAAAGATACAAGGATGGCTGACTACAGTAATGATTTTGTACAGCTAAATATTCTAAAAGAGAACTTGAACTTTAAGATTAAACTAATCCTACCAAATAGGGAGGATAACTAAAATGGAAACCTTCACACCTGTCTATATCAGTATTACACATAACAAAATGCATCTAATTCTTCATTCAATATAAGTTGCTTAGAAACCAGAAGAATGCCAACTACGTTACCAAAATATATGCAAACTGAGTTTGATGCAGATGTGGGAATTCAGATCACTTTAACATGAAGGAATAGGACCACATCCTTTACCACAGTGAGAGCTAAGACAATGAACATGCAGCCTCCTTGATCCTGGATACTGAGAGCAGCCGCAGAGCAAAGAATGTTCCATGGATTCCCTCAGCAGGTCCTTCTGGGATAGCCTGTTTTGTCTTTCTCTCCCTTAACCTTTCTACTAAAGTGAAACAAGACGCTCAACCCACTTAAGAAAAATATCTGATATAAAATTGTGCTACAACAGAAGAAATCTTAAGTTCTGCAGTTCTGCTTAAGATGTTTTAAAAAGAAAAAAAAGTACTAAAGCTGCAGGATGCTGTTGCTGACCAAGGCTCCCCATGAGCCCCACGGAGTGAAGGGCACCACCACATCCAACACTCCAGTGTGCTTACACATTACCACTGACAGTCTTAACAAACTCCATTCTGCTTCACAGGATGTGTTTCACCCTAACAAGTATTAAGAAAAGATGCGACCTTACAGACAAGTTCAGAAGGAAACTACATGTGGGAAAAAGAAAACAGTTGTAAGAACAAGGAAAGCCATCCAAACTGGAACGCCCCTTCCAGAACAAGGCATCTCTATGTCTAAGCAGTAAGAAACTGTTTAAGGATTACCAAATCCAGTGGGTTTGATATTCTTTCAACAGAACTGACAGGAAAGTGTACACAGAACTCTGTAACATGGCTCAGAGTATAAGGTGCTTCATTTTTACTGTAAAACACTGAGCATTGCCCTTTAAGGGTTCTGTGTATTTCAAAATTGAAATGCTTGTACACACACAGCCAGTCCAGCTTCGGGAGAGGGCAATCCAGGAGGCTTGGGGAGCCCAGTGTCCCAGTCTGTCCAGTTAGGCCAGGGCAATCCAGTCGCACCACTACCAACAGTGACCAGGAGCTGCAGAACCACTCCTGCCAAGTGGAGCCATCCATAGCCAGCCTTCTGGGACAGGACACAGGCTGCCGGCACAAAAAATACATGCATGAGGGAAGAGCAACACTTCATTCTTTTGCTCTTGAGACTCTGGGAAGACCAGAAAAAGAGAGAAACTAGCATGGAATGGGAAGAAAACACATGACAGCCTGAGTAAAGGAAGCAGTGAAGTGCACTGAGTGAGAAACAACCCAGGCAAAATTAGAATAAATGGTTTAAACGGCCAACCTTTGCCAACTCTGCTCGTACTTGACATTATTTGCTCACTTTCTGGCATTTATTGCTGCACCCCAGATTACTTATCAGTACACAAAATACTAATGTTCTCCTGTAGCTCTTAAAAAAAAACCAATCAATTTTTAAAGAAAACAGTGAAAAATAAGAGGTTATTCAGACCACTGAAGTAATTCACATATGCATTTCAAGGGCAGCATCTTTTTTAGAGGGGGGGTGTTTATATGTACTTGGGATATCTCACTGGAATTAGCTTCTGAAAAGACATTCACCACATTAAATACTCAGTGCTCAGCAAAACAGCTTAAGCTGTTAAAAAACTGACAAGAGCAGCTGAAAGCAGGAAAAGCAACACAACATAATCAAAACCAGCTCCATATTTTAAGCATGAAACAATGCTTCTTCTGTTGCAAGATATTTTTAGAGTAACAACAAAAAGACAAACTGAAACTTAAAAGTATTCCATTCCAAGTTCATTGTTACAGACAGTGGATGTATACTTTATGCACCACAAATGCCCTTTGAGCTTAAAATTCAAAGCCTAATATCACAGAGAGTTTGGACAGAAAAAGCCAATTGAATTTGCATCTTTAGATTTTAAAAGGCAAACTTATTTTATTTAATGGCTTTTCAATTTTCCAGAATGGTACCTGAAGCCTTGATGCTCTCAGCTGGGTTCAGAGTGTATTAGTGAGAAATGCTGAGTGAGATGTAATACAAGACAGGGATGTTAAAACCTGCATTTAGCTGACCACGGTCAGCTGAGAAGCAAACCTTTATTGCTATAGGCAAGTAATTCTTAAAACACTCAGTTTTAAAATAAAGATTAAATAGTGGGTCTGGGTCTTAAGAAAAGTTTAGGCTTCTCTGCACAGCAACTTCACTTTTCTTTGAGAGTAGCAATTTAGTTGCCACTAACAATAAAAACAATAAATAAATAATTAAAAGACCCAAATCAAAAAAAAAAAAAAAACCAAACAAAAAACCTCAAAACCCAGTGACAGTGAATATCAGCACATTTCTGTTTATCATTCCAAGTGCTGCCCCAGTGCTGCACGTCAGGCTTGTAACAGGGGCCTTGGCTGAAAGGAAAGGGAGCAAGTAAAACAGAGATGGCGGAACCTCATACGAGTGATCACAGCTCATGCCTTTGAAAGACATTTTACTTATGAAAAAGAATACTAAGTATAATCTCAATTCTTAATTGTATCTGATAATGTGAATAAAAGAGAGGAAATTCCAAATTCACAGATTTCATCCAGCTTGTTCATTATACAATATTCCTAAAGGGCAAAGCAGACAAACGAAAGTAACTAATGCCAATCTACAATGGAACATAATGCAGAAATAAAGCCTCCATTCTATGCTAACATTCAAATGTCTGTACAGTCATATTTAAGTCAAAGATACTTACACAAAGATACCTGAATACAAGAAGAAGGAAACTAATGCAAATGTAAACTAAGTCTCAAAGAGTATTGTAAAAATTTAAGTCTGATCTCCCAGATCTGAATCAAACAAGACACAAGAAAGATTTATTAATATGGACCCTTTTTGCAGACCAAATTAAAAAAATCTAAATATGCAGGCAATCACCAGAAGTCTGATGCATACAAATCCATAAGCACTTCAATAACTTTTATTTCAGAAATCAAAACCACCCATCTTGTTTCTCCAGATTCTCTGCCTATAAAGCACTATACTGCTACGTTCTAAACATTATCTTTTTCTTGACATAATAATCTGTCCCTTGTTATTTGACCACTACTATTAACGTCTAACAAGCCTTGAAGCTGGAAAACCTAAAAGTCCCAACTACTTACCACACTGAATTTCTACTGACATCAATGAAGTTTTCAGGCATACCATGTACCACATTTGATGCTCAACTTCTGATGGGATTTAGTGCAGGAAGAACACTGCAAACTAAGCACAATACTGCCATTATTCGTGTTCCTTCAGGCCTGATATTGGGTCAACAGAACGACAATGTTCATGCTACTACAAAGCCATCTGAAATAACTGTGTTCCGTAGAAACTTAATATACAGGATTTTCTTTTCTTTTTAAATTAAAATATATTACATGTATTTTATACTGAATGAGATTTTGCTTAGTAAGTAAAAACAACGAAAAAAAAAAACCAGATTCTCAAATGCAGGCAAGTTGCTGACTTTGGGACAGTTAAAGAAAACAAATGTAATTATATATTGGAAAGCAGCTGGCAGTACAGAAACCAACAGGAAATACTAATACAAATTTATCTCTGAAGCATTTTTAAGCATTTAAGAATGAGTAGCTCTGTAGCATTTCTAAACCAATCATAATTAAGAAGTATTTTTTGTTTATATTCTGAAGCTCATTATGTATATTCTTTATACTATCACCTCATCACAGGCACAGACAGGACTTCTAGGTAACCTGGTAGAACCTGAACAACAGTCTTCTGGCTCTGATTGCTTGAACTGCGTCACTAACATATAAAATTTCTGTGCTATATTAAAATAAAAACAGCCAGCTCCTTTCAGCTGAGGCCAGAGGCAGAAGATCTTATGGTTACAGAGGTCAAGTTAAAAACCTTGAAGAAATAAACTGGACAACAAGTAAACCTCAACTATGAAAACATAGGAGAGAGAGCAGAAACGTACAGTTCTACAGTAGGTAGAAAGAAACACAGGGCAGAAATCGACAAAGAGCTGAGATTACCTTAAATCTAGAAAAAAAGTCCATTAACAATGCAAAGCAAAAGGCAAAGCACAAAGAAAGAGAACATGTGCCCTCAGCAGAGGTCACAAGGTGAGACAGCTCTGTCACATCCCACTGGAGAGACACCTCCCAGGGAATCTCTAGAGACCTGGAAACTTTGGAAGAGTTTAAAAAGATAATATTTATTTGATGACAATAAACTGACAAAGAGGACAAAGCATCACTTTTTACTTTGTTTCTGAGACTGATTAAAAACCTTGAGAAACAAGGGGAAACTGAGAGTAACTGCTGTACATTTCCAGCTCAATGTCCATGAGACACATAAACCCACCGATTACTTTCGTGTCCCACAAAGTAAATCTTCCTGTTTACCCTCTTCCTGCTTGGTTTCAAACATTCCCCAAATAGTTTTCTGTTACTTTAAGGTTATAGCTGCTGACTGTGGGCTTCCCCCCCTCAGGTTCTGTCTTTTACCAAGTAGGTACATCACTAATGCAAGGAAGGACAAGAGAAAAGAAAAATCAACTTACAGATAGTTATCTCTGTTGTATGGAAATAACTATGTCTGAAAGGCTGTAAAGACAGATTGCTTCATGCTGCAGAAAACCAGAAAAAATCTGGATGCAGAAAAAGTTGTCTGGGTAAAAAAATTGGTTTGTTTGAAATTTTGTTCGTTTGGCATATCTGTTTACCTAAGTAGGATACCAACCACCTTGTCTTCAAATCCACATTTAGAAATAAGTTCCTTAAGTTTTGCTTTCAAAAGCTGTTCTACACATAACTTGCTGCCAACACAGCTCTTTTCACCTGTGTTCACTTATGTTTGCACAAATTGATTATTACATATGTGCATGTGTAGACACACTAATTTTGCTTCATTTAGATTTTACCTAATTCTACAACAGCCACCTACCTACCTACCTATCAACGCCTCTCAGCCACATCTAAATAAACCCATTTTAACAAAATGACTGAAGAAGAATTTCCACTGAAGCAACTGCAGGGTCTGAGCCTGACTACGTACCTCTGATTACTGCTTTTGGTGGTGCCTGAGGCATAATTTTTCCAAAAGTGACCTTCCGACATTACAGCCTTCCACCTGATCAAGGCAGAAGTTATTTCTACTCTTCAGCAGGGCATTTCAGTCTCTCTCTCAAAGCAACAATACTAATTCTTGCAACCTTCTTTTTCAAGATAACTCTGAACTTAAAAATCTATTAAAAACTGCAATCAACGTTCCCAGCAGCTGGATTTCAAAAATGTTAGGCACAGCTTCAGCTCTGTCAGGGCAAATGAGAAATTCTAACATTAAAATCTACACAAGCTACTGTTAAAAAAAGTCCTAATTTCTTTTTGTCCTTTAACCCTTTTACACTTTTTAATATTACAGCTGTGCCTGCCTTCAATCCAGAAAAAAACACCACCATTCCTGCTTGCACTAGTTCCACAAGCCTACCAGCTGTGAAACCCATAAAATACAGTTAACACACAAACAGGAAGTTCTATTCAGTCAAACAGGAATCATCCCACTCAGATCTAAATTACACAGACTTCCAGGCGTTCCTTTCATGCAACCCATGAGACAACTGGGGTTACTTCAGTTTAAGAATAAGCTGTTGCATTTTAGCCTAAACCCCTTCCAATTTGACTCCAAATGGTTGAATGAGGTCAAGGAGCAGCTGCAACTCATCACCCTGGTGTCCCTCCTACACCCGGCTGGGCTGCCCACTATGACCCACGGAGATCTTACTACCTTCTAGCTCCTCAGCATCACTCCTAAACCATGAATATACTGAAAAAAGACCATGGCAGTCTTCCCAGTTGTGTTCAGTGTGGCCCTGCTGAGATGAGCTGTCTCGTTCCTCCCACATTCAGAAGCTCTGAAAAATCTGAAAGCTTTTTCAAAACTTCATAAGCACAAAATCAAGCCCATGTGCCCACAGAGCTGAGAGAAGCATCTAAATTTACCACTGCATTCCTCTCTCCAACAGAGGTTTGAAGAATGGCCATACCCACGCTGCCTTATCTCTCTAGTCAGCTCCCATCGCTGGGGTGCATTGCTACTCTCTTCAGAGAGCAGGAAAGTTTAAGCTGTTGTTGCTATTCCACATCCAAAGGGCCATGAAGTGGGAAAACTCTACAATCAAAAATACCCTTCCATTTCTCACTGTTTTCAGTCTAAAGACCAGGGAGATGAGAGAGCAAAAATGAGCTCTACAAAGACCAGTGTTCTTTGCCTTACTTCCCTTCTTTTCTAAAAATGGAGAAATGTCTACCAGCTGAAAGAACTGGAACGTCTTTTGGAACAACAGAGAAAGCTAATAAACTGGACACGACTTTACAGGAAGTCCTGGATGTAACACAGAACAGAACAAAATGCACACATCTCTTTTCAAACTTTTCACATCATCTTCAAATACAAAATAAGCCAAAATCTCTGAAATCCAATGTATAAATTACTTGCTTTCTTTTAAAAAGCTGCTCCTGAACTCCTCCTTGCTCTAGCTCTCACCAGTCAGGCATTATTCACCATTTTTTCCCAACACTTGGTTTCCATAACATCTAATTAATACACGAAACTCTAGAGCTCTGCTTAAAAATCAACAACAAAAACCCCAAACAAATAAACAAACCTACCAAACCAAAAATTAAACCAAAAAACTTCCCATGCTCTAACTCCTCCCTTGCTGCTCAGAAACACATGAGCATTGTATTTGCAAAAACAGAGAGAAAAATCCTCTTTTGCACACATTAATCCAGACACATGTCATGAAATCCTAAAATAAAAAAAACATGCTTTCTGACCTACAGGAGAAAGGCTTTTCCAAGCTTCAGATTTTAATCAAAGCCTAGTCAGAGCTCCATTCCAAACAGCCTGATTTTCCTTTTGAGCCTAAACCAACTTTCATCTAGTATTTTAAGGAAAAATGTACCAGTGAAAGCCTCACCACAGGAATCTTTAGCCCACTCTGTTTAAACAACCCCAGCTGGTAACTTCAAGTCAGCAGCACACACAAAATTAACAGGATGCCTTTCGTCTTGCTCTGTGGTAACTTCTGTGCATCTCTGATCTAGTGGCAATGTTTTTTCTAGTCAGCATAGCTCCCATCATTCCGTCACTTAGGAAGGAACGGTGGCAGAGTGCAAACTTCACAAGACCACAAAAATTTCCTGAAGAACAACACATTACCTGCCAGAGGAACTCAGAACTGGTTTTTGCAAAAGAACAGTGAAAATACCCTCCCCTTGCAGGACTCAGTGTAACTGGATAGTTTTAAAAGCTGCAATGCAAGACACGTATTTAACTTTCTTTCCAAGAAAATAGGACTGTGTTGTTTTAAAAGTTCAAATAAACATGGATGTGGCAGCTTTATTATGCTGTGTTCTTTATACATTTGAGAAATATTTGGATTTACTTATATTTTACTCTGGGAGTAAGAAGTTCATATTGCCAAAGAGCAAAAATTTACTCTTATGGATAATTTAGGATCAAACTCATTAGAAAATCAGAAATGTTAGTCTACATTAATAGTCTGAAGTTAAAAATGTAACTCTGAAAAATAGGTATCTTTCACTCAGGTCCATGAGCTTTCCAGCCACTGCGGCAAAGACTTCAGCATGCCTGGCACAGAGCAGGCAGGTTCATACCAGTCACCAACACGTGCACATCTACAGCTACTGCTCCTCTTCCACAACCATTTCTGGGCCTTCTCTGCCCTTGAAAATGGCAAGGAGACCTCTTAGTTACCCTTCTACCAGGAAGGTAATGCAGGTAAGTAGTGGCCTACTAAATTTATGGTTAATAGTAAAGTAAGTTTTATTTTAAGTAAGATTCCTTGATAATGATTGATTTTATCTTCAAAAAATCTCTGTAGCTAAAGCAAGAACGAGAACATAGTAGAAAACTGATAACCAGCTTAATAACTTTTCACTAATTCAATTTTTTTTTCAAAAGACATACATAATAAAAATTCTATTGCTCATAATACATAACCAGTTTTGAGTTTTTTTGTAACGTAATGAATAAGCAGTTTAAAGAGCATTTCTGTAGTTTAGGGCTCAGCAGGCCTGGCCCCGAGCCATGTAGGAGCTGACAGCACAGCACACACGGCCTGCTCTCAGTATTTCTAGGGCAACAACCACGACCAGCTGCTCTCATCGGTCCTGCACAGTGGAGATGCAGGAACAAGTGCACTGGATCCACCTCCCAGGAAGGTCCAGATCTGCAGCTCCTGCTCCCCAGCAGCTGGGGAGGTGGGCAGGGAGCTGCCCCTGGGACAGGCACTGCTGCACCACAGAACGGACAGTCCTGGGTTTGCACTGCTCAACTCCTCCGGGGTATAAAACATCGCGTTAATGCGCATACCTGGGTCTTTCTTGGTCCCTTTGCCACCCTCTCGGCTCTTTTTTAGAACAGCCTTTAACATTTTAGATGTTGCTCCTAGAGAATAACAGAGAGAAACAAAAATAAATGCAATGTCCATTCACACAAGTCAAAACAAAATACAGACAGGATCAATACAAATAAAACATTGAGGTAATTAGGAGAAACTGTTCAGTAGTCACATTTATTTCTTACAACATCACTTGGCTAAGCAAAGGACTGATGCACAAGGAATGTTTTAATAACTTGAACTAAGCAACTAAGAGTTTGCTGTCTTCTGGTACAGAAAAATAATGCGGCATTCTCCACATTCCACATCCAATTACAGTTACAGGGTTAAACCTGAGTAAGTTACTGTACGACACTCCAGCAAAAATAAACTAAAAGCAAGCTCTAACTCCTGACTGGAGTTCAGCAGCCCGACTGGGAGCAATGGGAGCAGCCTGGTGTCGCTTGGGAATGCCAACTGCAAGACTGTAAAACAGGGATAAGAGCAGGACATGGTACCACTCCCGTTCTGTCCCCACATACAGCACACAGGGGAACTGAGGAACAAACTCCTCGGCCCCTGCAACGCTTTCTGCCTGCCACATGGCATACTTAACAATCAACCTCAAGTGAGCACCAGCTACAGATTTCAGAGCAGTATTAAGTGTAACAAAAACATCTTTGGGCTGGTAAACCTGAAAGGCAGTTGTTTCACATAAGTAACCTCAGTTACAGAGCAAGGAAAACAGAATGAAAAGAATTATGAAGAGCACTTCTTTTTCAAAAAGCTTTCTGAGAGTATCTATGAATTGTAATTTCATTTGTTTTCTCTATTGAAAAATTCAAAAGGTATCTCGTTTTAGAAAACTTGCAGTACAAAATATGCAGCAAGAAGGGGGGAAGAAAGTAATTCGACTATGCTGTCTTATTTAACAGACTGCCATAAACCCCATGTGAAATCAAGAGGAAAAGCAAAAGTCTTCCATCCAAAAACTATGGATTCCTCAGAAAGTTCTCTTAATTTGATGAAATAAAGCAGAGAAAGAGAAATCAGCGCAACAGAATTCTTCAGCTCCTGTGAACAACGTGAAGCACATACAACCAACACTGACCAGAAGACTGGAAGGGTTCCAGAGCCTGGCTCCTACTCCACACGCAGCTCTCTGACAGCTTCACACGGGTGACAGTCAGGCACAGCAAGGGCTGGTTCCCACCCAGGCAGGAACAGCAGGAAGCTGTGCAGAGGGGTGGCACTCCCTGGTGCCGCACAGGGCAGCACATGCTGCGGCTCAGCCGGCTCACACAGGAGACACCACTGCCCCTGTGCACTACCAGGGCAAACAGGTTCTGCAACACTTTCAGCTGTTTCCCAAAGGATGGAAATAAATCAGCCCTCTCCAATTTCAGCACCAAGAAAATTGAAAAAGCTCACAAACACACCCCCAAAATTGGATCATCTACCCGAAAAATGAAATACACTAAAAGGAAGCAATTTATGATTATTTATTGGATACAAAGCAAAATAAATTTATCAAAGTAAGCATACAAAAACCATCCGCCATGTTGAAAAGCCTGCATTATGCAATGGTAGAATATGAAGCTGTTAATGAATTCAGAATCTAAGAAAGGTATTTTACATACATAGCTAGAATAGAGTGGCAGGGGGAAGAAAAAACCCGAAGACCTGAAAAGTCACATATTATATTTAACTTTCTTATTTTGCAAATATGACAAGTATGAATTTTCTATTAACCAGAACAGACAGGCTTGATATAGAACTGAAACTTTACAGTACATGTCATTCCTATTCTTAGAATTTAGATAAGGGTTAATGAGAGATCAAATAAAAGGAATCAAGGACAATTCCATCCTAGATTTTCTCTTCTTGGAATTGAGGCCGATTTCCCTACTGTGCAAACAGTTCTTCAAGGATCTATTCCAACACAGAACAGAACTGGCATGCAAGATGGTTGCTTATTCAGACCACATTCAGTGTAGATATAAAAAGTGCCTACTACCTGCAAATAAAGTCCACTTTCTTCCTTTTTCTCTATAAAATGAAATGCAAAAATGAAAGATAAGCACTTCCAAAGCAGCTCACCTTTTGCTACGAGAGTTATGCACACAGAGAGCGCTAACCTTAAGGGCTGCAACAGCAAAGCAATAGCAGTGCTCTTTGCAAGCTGAAAGGTACAAAAAATAAACTGTCTTCTGAAGTAATGCTAAAACCACCACCTTGGGTCCACTGTAACATCATTTGCATTCCAGAGGGTGCAGGTGAACGCTGAGGGAACGAACCAAATACTGCAGCTTAGAAATACTACAGACAGTGTTATTTAAAAAAAAAAAAAAACAAATCCAAAAGACATACCAAAGTTATTTGCACCTACTGTGACGCTTATTGACATACATCCAAAAGCATTTCAGCTTCAGGTAACGTATTTCTTCATAGCCATCGTTCATACCTCAGGAACACAGATGAAAACAAACGGCAATAGTGAGCATTTCTAGTTCCTCATCCCTTGAACCAGGCACAGGATATTAGATCTTGTTTTGTTTTAAAGATACCTGTATTAATAGGATATTTTCCAGTAATGCTGGCACATTGTCTTTCTAAGCACACTGTACTTTCCTCACAGCTAAGCTTAAGTAGAATCACTCCCTGACTCAGACTTCAGGAACCCTCTCAGCTATTGCAATTGCTTCACTTTGGTGAACAACTCCAGTTTACGTTTTCTTAATTCCAATTTTTAAACTCTGCAATGAAACCACTTCTTTGTTGTTTGGTGTGTGTTGGGTTTTTTTAAAGATTTAAAAACTATAATTTCCATTTTAAAATGGATATTAGATGCAGACTTGTTATCCCAGAGTGCTAATAATAACGTTCCAACAGAACTCTTTTGCTTGTTGAAGACCCTGTCAGCTGCTGAAAAAGGTGGATTCCCAGCTCACAGCAAAAGCATTTTCAAATGGATGCCGTCCTCCTGCCAGTTCAACTGCTTGTCTTCAGATGCAGAAGACATTTCATACAACTGCTTCCTGCTCAGAGCATGAAGGGAAAGGGCAGAAAGTCCCTTGATTCAGGAATTTATAATGACCAGGTTCTTTACGAACAACTCCAAAACACTGTCAGCTTTATAAAACACAAATATTATGTCATGGAAAGAGTCAGGAGCACAAGCATACGTAACAGTTCATTTCTCAACCTTTACAAGTACACCTGAAGAATCCCCTCTGAGAAGCAGAGATGGAAAAATCTCTCCACATTTTCACTCAGTCTGCAAGTCTATCCTTAAAACTCAGCAACTTCCTTGCATGAGAATGTTTTCCATGTAAAGCTACTACTGAAGACACCAACACCGGGAACAAGATGATTCACAGCTCTTGTTCTACCTCCCTTACCTTTCAGAGAGGGTTGTTTTCATAGATCTGCCCACAGGAGTTCATCACTACTGCAGAGGTCAAATAAACTACTCCCACATGGTACCTAAGCACCTGAGCTAATGCCCATGAACTCCTGACATTTACACACTACCCACAGTTGTGTTCAAGCTTCCATATTTAGATCCTGAAAACCAGTTAGCATTTAATTGCAAAGAAATAAAGGGTAGAACATCTTAGTCTACTGTCCACACAGAAGTACTTAAGGATTTGCCACCTTTCAGTGTTGGATTTATTAAACACATACTTCAAATAACCTGTATTTTTTAAAGTGTATTTTGCCCTTTTGAACCCAAAGATTCAAACATTTGAATCCCAAAATCCTAAGTTTCGAAAGAAAACTTCATTTAGTAAGAACAGCTTTCACTGCCTCCAAACACATTCAGAGTGTCATTCTATGCGTCACACAGAAAAGTTCCAACATTTCCCTTTTCTGGCAAATTCAAAGTCCTTTAGCTGAACTGTAGATTTCAAACAAGAGGAATATACAGCAAAAAACAATACTTAAAGAAGCAAGGTATTACTGATATAACAAATCAAGATAGTAAGTAAAAAAATCCTTTAAAATTACTACATTTTGGGCCATCAGTGTCTAGCATTTTGTAATAAACAGAGGGCATATCCCCAGATATGAGACTACTAATTCATGACTGAACAGACACTTGAAGAGAATAGTGGTTTTACTTTTTTTTTTTAAGATACAACTTTCAGTGAGCTGTATTTGTGTTATGATGATTCAAATGCATGAATGAAAATGATAAAGTATACACTGGAGAGATCTGTCCCTGACCCTTTGTCCCTACAGCCAAGTAGAAAGTGGCATATATAACGTTTCCAATAGGCTGTATTTAGGCAGACCCACTACAGTTAAGTAGTTATTACTGTAATATTTTTATACAATACACTAAACAATTATGGTCTTTACCCTTTGTAGGTATTTCTTATGCAGAAAGATCAGTACAGATACAAAACTGACAAGCTACAGTGCATTTGTGTCATTTGCCCCTCACTCAATCATCTAATTATTATTGAACTTACCTACGAGATACTTCACATTTTCTCCCTCTCATCTGACCCCGTGAAACCTACGCAGCAGTTTAACAGGAAACTGCAAAAGAACAGCAAGGCTTCCAGTTTGCTGTTCACTTCTGAAGTGGAATTATGCCCTGAAGCACTATTAAAATACAGTAAGAGGTGAAAGATGAGGAAGTGTGAGAAAAACCTCATTATCAAGTTAGCTGTTAGAATGTGCTTTTGCAGCCGCTTTTTTCCCACCAGTCTAGATTTAGATTTTATTTCCCAGATGCCACAGATGTAACTGTTCTGCCCTGCGATCACTCAGTTTTCTGCTACATCACTCTTTTACCAAATTGCTGATTATTTTGGCCAGTGTCCCTGAGGAGTGCCAACACAGGGGAAAAGCTGGTCGCTTCACTTGACTGCTGTCCAAAAATTGTGGGCAGGTGCCAGACACTGCAAAAATGACTCTTCATCACCATTTCAGAGATTACTGTTCCCCACCTACTACCCCTGAAGCACTGAGGAAACTGATCTTCACTGAAGCAGATGGAGAGCACTCACAAGCCAGAACTATTCACTTCAAAGGTCGTGAGCACCTGTTGGAACCTACCCGAAGGATTCGGCAATTATGCACATGGAGAATCACGAGTGGAATCACCAGTCTGTCTACACTGGGGAAGAAGAGCAGCAGCTGTCAACATAACCTGAAAATCTTACCTGTTCACAGATTTTTCTTGAATGAAAAATACCTGACCACAGCAGAGGTGTTTTAGCCTTTTTGTTCCCATTCTGCTGAGACCCTCCAGGGAAAATGCCAAGACCACGGCCACCTACCCTTTTCTAGTTTTCCCCTTCTTCAGTTATGACTTACAAAACAAAATGAAAACAAACTACTCCCAACAAAACCCCAAACCAGGTCAGTATTATGTCCAGAACACAGAAGAGGTGACTTTTTTCACCATCACAGCTACTTTCCAGGTTTTCAATTAATCTAGTATGCCTGAGATTTTTATTTTTTTAAAGAAGCATCACACTAATGAAGACAGCTATATTTCCTCGAATGATAATATAAGACAATGCTGATAAAACTCAAAGCTTATTTCTATTTTAGTTCCTTACCACATCTAGTTCCAAATCTCCTACATTCTTTATCCTTCTTGTTAGTTATTTTCAGGATTTTATTCTCTGCTTTTTCATGGAATTTTCCTCCTCTTTTACTAATAGTTTTCTCCTAGTACTACAGGTCTCTATTTAAACATAGACCAGAATACACACCTGTATTTGGTGTCAATCTTTTCTCCCCCATGTCAGCTACCCTTAGAAATTCTGGGACAGTATGTTTTCTATAAACCATAATCATAAAATACCTCATCTTGAAATGGCTGGGAATCACAGCCAATCACTTTTTCTAGAAATCAAATGCAGAGCTCCATCCAAAATCTGTACACAAATGACACGTTACTTACTTCCTCCTTCGCAGGCAGAGATGAACATATTTATTACTAAGTAAACACTTTTGAAGGTTTTAACGTGGCTTTTATAATATACTACTTTGATGTCAAATTGGTGTTGATGTTTTCTTTCTTAGGATAACTATCGTTAGCTTTAGTTACTAGAGGTAGAGTGGTACGTGTGCAACAACAGCTTGAGATATGCAAAGTAACAGAAAGAAAACACACTCATTAGGACGTCTTTGATTAGGGCAGTCACAGAATGGTTGAGGTCGGAAAGGACCTCTGGAGGTCATCTGGTCCAGCCCCCTGGTCAGGACAACTCACACAAGAAACTCTTGGAAACCTCTATCAAAAATACAAAGCAAAATTATTTCCTTCAGAGAACGTAACTGTCTAAACGGATCCCTGTGCTGGTTTTGGATGAGACGGCTAATATAATATGACAGTACCTCCTGCAACCTCCTCCTCCTCAAAAAACAAAAAAAAAAAAAAAGCAAGTGCTAAGTGACCCTAAAATGTGGGAATGAGCAGGAACATGTAGCTCAAACATACGGGACTGTCCAGGACACATTTGCACAACCACACACACACACACACACAAAAAGAAGGGTATATATCTTTGTGGACAAAATAAATTAGCAAACTTTGGAATTAAACATTAACATTTTTGAGGATGCCTAAAGAACAGATTTTTAAGTCACAAAATCCAGAAAGTATGCTGAGTACCTATATATACTGCCTCTTCAACCTCAGAGCATCTCAGAACATATGCCAGCTCACAGCAGCCTGCAGGAAGGGGAACAATCTTACTTCCATGTCACTTAGGAGGAGCAAAGCCCAGTTTTCTCAAGGTCATACTGGTGGAGCCTTTACAAGATGGCCAGTGGGGTCAGCCCTGTGCTCCTGCTGCACTGTGCCAGCCGTGGTTCATCTCCTCTGTAAGCACATGGAAAAAAGAAGGATCTCACAGCAGGTATAGAAGGAAGGAAAGCCACTCCCCTGAACCACAACAAACTGTGCTGTTTCCTGAAATCTCACTCATCGGAATGTGGCAAAACAAAAATATCACTCTCCCTGCTTTCCATCTCAGATCCTGAGATGCTGCCTTTTTCTGTCTCTTGTGACATGCAAACCTTCCACTTTAAATTACCTGCTTGTGTTATTTTATGGACCAGACTCAGGCATTCTTCTGTAGTGTAAACTACGAGGAAACACTCTAATATCCATGTTCTCCCAATTCCTTTTCCGTTGAAGCACTTTTCATTTTAATGTACAATGCAGTCGCATCGAGAGACCTTGTTACAGCATTAATATCAGCTATTTGCACATTCCTGACAGGCAACACCTGCCCCAGTGGGATCACACACAAGGCCTCCCCTAGCCCCAGCCTGGCATGTGTGGACTCTATTCACACACAGACCCCAAACCAGGGAGATTATTCACATGAACTAGACACATGCTTTAGGTATAATTCCTTGTCAGCCACTGCAGAGCTCAAATTAAGGACAAGAACATGGAATACCCAGAACATCCCAGACTTCACTCAAGAAAAATTAAAGTCTTGTCTATACAAGGGGGAAAGTGCTTCACATTCACACCCTTCCCCATCCTGCAATATCTCCCTGGTGTAGACAAGATCCTACATGCTCTCACCAAAAATATGAAATACCCGGCAAGCCCATATTTATTAAAATTTTACAGTTGTCCTGTTGTTTTCAGTAATTAAAAAGCCAAGCTTCTAACTCAGATGCCAGAAAGCATTCCTTCCACAGGCAAGTGTCCAAAATAAAGAAATTTAAATCCTCACAACCAGAATTTGACTACTAGTGGAATACAAACTTTTATACTTTAAAAAAAAATAAAAATTATTCACTAAAATCTTAAGTCTGTGTAAATCTTTACAAGTTTGCCAAGACAGTATATACTGCCTCCCCTTAACCTGCTCCTGAGATGTACAAGCCCACTGTATATCACATGAGCCGAGTTCACTGATACACA
Source organism: Cnemophilus loriae (assembly GCA_013397755.1). NCBI lineage: Eukaryota > Metazoa > Chordata > Aves > Passeriformes > Corvidae > Cnemophilus > Cnemophilus loriae. Next base: position 234,600 of record VZTF01009818.1, on the reverse strand, counting down.
AAGAGAAGAGATGCAACACCACCAACAACTCACTCAGCTCAAAATCCTGCCAGCAGAAGAAAAACTGCAAAGAAACAAAATTCAGTTTTTCTCCTGGGGAAGACTGAGAATTGAAGAAAGGAGGCTCAAGCAAGGCTCACTAAGAAGAAAAGCACCTGTTTTTCCTGTTAGCAGAGATGACGAAAACAGGTAGAAAATAAACTTTTTTCTACCAGATTGAGGGACAGTGTGAGATTCCGCAGATGCCAGTTAGGCAGATGCCTGGGACTCACAAAAGGAGCTTTCTGGAGAAGCCAAGATCCCCAGTGTGACCCAAGGCAGTTCTGGTGGCACACACTGCATTCGGTGCAAGAGCCTTGGGGAAACCTTCTGCACGGGCATGGGGGGAGCAAAAAGAGAAAGAAGTCCTCTCTGACAAACCATTCAACATATTCCTCTGGTGCAGACTTTTACAAAGCTTTGAACTCCAGCAGAACAAAATAATTTAACATCACTTTCGTTCTTCTTTCCTTATTGTCCTTTAAGGACAAAGTGCAGCATTTTCGGTCAGGGAAAAACCGCAATATTAATTAGGTCTTTTTTCCCTCAGACTTTCAAACTATGCCCAGTACCTCAAAATGAGTGTAAAACACTTTATAAGCTGCTCCTGTCAATCACTGGGTGACTTACTGCAAACTCACAGAAAATATCTGGTGACATACCACAGTGACACAATGAATGGCTTAGACAGAGAATAAATAAACAAAAACATACACACCAGCTGTGTATTCCTAGAGTTTTGAATATACCAATGAACTCTGAAACTGCACAACAGATTAGTACACGATGCTAGAAGGCACAATGTTCCTATACTCCATTCTACCTTTGCCAAGTATAATTTATCTGAGTGTAAAGCAAAGTTTTCCCCTTATGTCTCATCACATTGTCTCCTAACTTTTCAAAGTAATTCTTGCATGAATACAAACATTCTGTATCAGTAGTTGGGAAGTGCTGAACATTTTACTTTACCATGCCTAAACTTTGTGGCAGTAATATTCCTCTTAAAACTTTCAGTTGCTGGCAAATTTTGTAGAAAAATCCAGGAACTCTGTCCTTACTAACACAAAAAAAAATCCCTTTGCAACCTCAATGGTATTTAGCCCTACGTAAAACAGACCTTGAAGCATATTAACTAAATAATCACCTGAACTCAAAGGCATTTCTGGTGTAAAACACAAAACCAGTCTCTCTCTAAAACTCACACTAAGAATATTTTGCGTTTTGTCATTCTTGTTCAAAAGCAACAACAACAAAAAAACAAGCAACAAAAAGCCCCACACAACACAGAAGAAGAAAAAAGAACCCCACACAACACAGAAAAACCCACCCCACACATTAAAGTCTCTACCAACTTCCATCTCATTTAAATTTCAAAAAGCAAAGGTCATACTGTGCTTCTATTTACTCTTACATGGATATAGTTCAAGTACTTAATTGTTTAAGTATGGTCAGAAATATAGATCTTAAGGAAGGGATATCTGCTAAGACAGAAATGGATTGTTTAATTGTAAATGACTGAAAAGAGAAAAGCACAATCTTTAGACTACATAAATTCTAGTATTTTTCCAGATAAAGCTAGAGCAGTTCAGTCTGAACTGTCTTTTCAGCAATTAAACACCCCTGCTGTTTTAAGAGCGATAGCTTTGGATTTAACTTAAAACACCAGCTTTTGACAAGTTAAGACATACTTAACACTTAAGGTAGCGAAGTTCCACCAGAACCTAAGCCAACATTTAAAGATGTAAAACCATTGTGATCTACCCAAAGGTCCCCAGGCCTGACTCCGTTGTGGAGCTGCAGAGTTCACATTTACACACAAACACACACATCAAAAACCTCCTGTCAGGGCGTTTCCTGAGTGCTAACAAGTTCCAGCTTCTCTCCTGCTGGAGCTAAATTTAACTAAGACTAAGATCGAGTCTTAAAAAAAAAAAAAGAAAGGCAAAAACCCTCAAATAATAAACCAAAAAAACTCCACTAACAAACAGAAACAACATACAAAAAAACCAACCTACACCATATACACAACTTCAGTGTAATGCAGCAAACATTTTACAGAACCCTTTGGTCTTAAAGCAGTTAATTATCAAATATATGAAATATGCAGCAAACAAGCAGCAGCCCCTCACCTTCTCATCCTACACACTTCTGAAACTGCACTTTAAGGGCTCTGAGGCACAGGTGACACCAGCTCTCAGTGTTCAGTAGGTGTATGTGACAGCTAGTGACCTCCACAGGGTAGGTAGAGGTTCCACCACTGCCAAGTGTGCCTGGCCATCGGAATGAAAGCACTCGCCACAGCCCGCATCAAGCCAAAAAGGTTCCTTACAAGCCTTCAGGCTTTGCTGCAAACATGCTAATTCTTGAATAATTTAATTACAGATTTGTCTGAGCTAGATAGGGGCACGCGCAGGTAGAAGGGTGAGAAACAACTCAGAGACAAGGAGCTTCAGCATCCAGGCTCCCATGGCCACACTCCACCACTGCCCCACGCCCTGTGTGCCCGCGGCTTGTCCTGCACCGCCGTCAGGAACACCCCTGGGCCCGCACAGCTGCAGCACCTCTGTGACAGGTGAGACACGCGCCACTGTCACCGGCACACCCTCTGCGTGGGTTAATTCTGACAGAGCTCGGCCACCAAGCAGCTTTTCTCAAAAACAAAAAGGTGATAAATTCCACTAACACTTGGATCACTAATCAGGAGAAATTCTGCAGAGCAAAATGACACTGCAAACAATTTTACTGTAGGCTGTGGAGCTTTTTTCTCTTTTAACACCATCCTGTATTATAGAAATCTAAAACACAGAGGAAATCTGTATTTAATGATAATTCACAAGTTCTAACTTTAAAGCATCACCATGAATTAAGGGCAGTTGATAAAAAACACTCAGATATTCAAAATACAGATCCGTAACTTTGTATATATTTTATATATTGTATGTATTTATTTTGTAGTTACAATATGCAAGATCACTAGAACTCTAAGCTGCATGTAGTTTCCAATTTCATACACATTTAGATACAGCTGAATTCCCTGATGCACATGAGGAAGAACTAGATGACTTCAAGATCAGCTGCATTCCCAAAATTATTTTGGCCATTTAGACTGCTAAAGTGCCTGAGAAGTGCTTCACAAAGAGTGCCTCACCAAGTCAGTCACCTTGCAAATACTGGAAACCATAACCTCTGCACCTGTTGACACAGAGTATTTACAGAAAAAGGTCAGATAGGCATAATTCAGTGAGCATTGCCACCAACTTCAACAGCATCAAGACTGTAAAGGCAGCTCTTGATTTCACCGCAGACATCTAAATTTCTGTAAGAGCTGTGGCAGAACTCGCTGCTGCCATCACTGCACATCACTTCTGTGGCCCAGCAAGAACCCCAAGTTGAGGCGTTACACTGCCCATGAGACTGAGAGCAAACAGTTCTCTGCCAACACCCAAGGACTGACATCCCGTGGGACAAGACACCAACGAGACACCTCACATCTGCCAAGCTGGCTGATCTGCACAGCTGTTCATTCTGAAATCCAGTGGAACTTCTGCTTTCAAACTGGCATCCTCATTAGAAATTAGTACTCCAGATCGAGAGGAAAAAATGTGCGAATTACTAAACTGGTGATACTACCTCAGGAAACAAAGCCCATGTCCCAGCAATGCTCCCAGTCACACAGTGGAGGAATAACTCTCGCAGGCACAGCTGCCTGGCCCTTTGCTCCCACACTCTAACGAACATCCCTCAGGCACAGGAGTATCTCCATACTTTACACAAGGAGGCTAAACACTGAAGCTAAGATATTGCAAAGCTGAATATTCTAGGAACAAAGTACCTTTACAGATTAAGCCTATGGCTTAGCAGGCCTCCTCTCAGTGAGGGGGAGGAGCAAAAACAGTATTCCTGAAACACAGTAAGAGAAACAGGACTTCCAGAAGTTGAAGTAATTCTATGAACATGAACTAGAATGCATAAACTCCAAAAAGCAGAAGTGACACTGATGGATGAAAAAAAGCCTACACGGTGATGTATCACCTACACAGCAAAGAAATCTGAAATCACTATGCTAGATAAACCTCTGAAGGTTTATGCAGCTGAAAGATGAGGAGGGGGAGCAAGAGGACACTTTAGCTATGAAAGGAGACCAAAAGCACCCTGTTTGACTGAAGCACAAAAACGAGTGAAAGAAAACCTGTGCTCCAGTACAGACTCTCCTACACCCCAGTGAGCAGGAGACAGACACCAGAGGAGACTCTGACATGTCTGTGGAGAGCCCAAACACAGCACAGAGATCATCCCATGAGCTCTAGAGTTTTATACTCAGATAAATAATCTAGTCAATTAAGCATGCTGAAACAGCTTTACAGAACTTCTCAAGTACAATGAATACTGAAGGATTAATTCAGCCATGCTAAACAATGAATTTTAAAAGGAAAGGATAGTAGGAGACAGCAGAGCAAGCAGACACATTAACATTAGACCACACAATAGATATTCTGCATTAATGAGCAACTGATCCCTTTATTTACTTCCCTTCAGGATAAGATCAGAGAGGTTAAGGCTCCACAAAAACAAACTTATTAAAAAAAAAAAAAAAAAAAGAAGCACTGATCAAACTAAAGTTAAACTCAAAACCAAATGCGGTGAAGATCACTTTATGTTTCAGAGGTTGCTTCTGGGGTTTCTTCAGTCTGGTGTTACACTATGCTTTCAATATCCAGAAGTCAGTTTTCTAACAGTGGTGCTTCCTGTACACAAACGTATTGTTAAGAATTAAGACCTTACACATTTGTTAGGCCATACACTGAGATTTTTTTTCCATTGCCATATTTTTGTGATAAAAAAACTCTCCAACCTCCACATCAAGTCTTGGGAGCTGAAAGCAACCAAAAGACGTGAACTAACACAGTTTTCTCAGACTTTCCCACACACAAAACCTAAAGCTGACCTTTCTCTATTTTGCCGGAAAACATGAAGATCTAGCTCCTGACAGAGCTTGAAATATCACTTTTTAGTCAAAACAGCATCTCTACAGATAAACATTAATTTTAAAATCATGGATATAAATTACAATTTACACATATTTATGGGTATCATTACAAATAACTAACAGATCAGGCTGATGTTCTTATATGCACAAGAGTTTGAAAGTTTGCTAAATAATCTTTCACCTTCAAAGAAAGGTTTAATCTTGATGAGAAGAAGTTCAGCTAAAGAAAAACAAACATCTCTGCTAAGACTGCTCAGCTGCCTTCCAACATATAATTCAGATCACAAAGTTGCCATGGCATCAACTTCAGGACTGTGGTCACACACACAAAATGTCTTTTTCCTACAGACTCTTATGGGAAGCTGAGCAACTCTGGCCATGAACCAAATATGTTTTGGCTCTAAAGCAGATATAATTCATCACCATTTGGACATTTCAATGGTTAGCTACACTGAGAAAGCAAGGCAACCAGCACTTTAGAGCATCCATGTAAATGAAGCTCTGAATACACTACCCGAGCAGTGGCAAAAAGAAACACTATTTGTGTTTACCTTGCTCACTGGCATTATTTAATAGTATATTACCATTTTTCACTTAAACAGCAGATCGGAACAAATGGGAAAGGTTCATTTTTGGCCACTGTATATTAAACAACAGTGGGAGGAAATTTTCTAGGATCTAAGGTATCACACTTACTTCTCTTATTCCCTGGTATTTTCAATTTTTTAAGTATCAGGCTATTTTTAAGCAACAGCTATCAAAAATACAAGGTAACATAAGACTTCTGCATGTACTGAATAATCCTGCAAAACTCTGAAGGAGGCTGGATGAGTAAAACATTTAAAATACTCCAGACCAGTAAACGAACCTCTTGCCAATTGTTTTTACACCCAGCAGTCACAGAAGCCCAAAGTAAACCTCCCACATCGTCAGCTGTTGGCTTTCCAAATGGTGCAGCAGCACTGGCTTCATCAGAAACCACCATGCGAGGCAGAGCAGTGCCACTGCCACCCTGTCCCGTGGGGCTACAGAGCAGGGACCACGAGCAGGGTACACATTCTGCATCACACCGAAGCGGATATAAACCTCCTTCTTCCCCCCGCGGCTCACTCTCACAGAAGGATGCCTCCAGTCACACTCTATTTCTGAAAACAGTAATTCAGGGCCCAGTCCTCTATTCAACAAATATGCATCATGACGCTATGGCAAACAAGTACTGAGAAATCAGCTTTAGAAAATATGTTTTAAAATACACTGTTACTATACACTATTAGTAACTCACATATCAAAAACTAATCAAGTTATCGTTTTATCATTTTATGCTTGAGATCCCAGCAGGAACACTGATGACCTCTAGGGCAGGACCTTCTGTTCCAGCCGTCAAAACAAGGTCGCTGCCCACCGACATGCACGTGTCGCGGACCCCATTCCCGCCTCTGCCCGCGGACGGCCGAACGCGCACTCCAGCTCTGCCCGGGCCGCGTGCCTGTTCTAAGCGGCTCTTCCTCACCTTCCAATACCAAAACCAAACACCACCAAGAAACCAAATTTTCCAGAAAGCAGCGTTTTTTCTTTTTCTTCCCCACCCCCCGCCCCAGTCTTTACTGTTAAAGGCATGAAAACCGCCCCAGTCACCGAAATGACAGTGCGGGCCGGGGAGGCGGAAATCCCGGCCGGGCCCCGCCCGGGCAGCGCCTCCCCCGGACCGGACCGGCCCCGGCCACGCC
>VZTF01009818.1:211485-227804 GCA_013397755.1 Cnemophilus loriae | reverse complement strand
GGGCAGGCGCATCGGCGGGATGAGCTCACGGGAGGGGCGGTGGCAGCGCCCGCCCCCCGCGGGACGGGCTGGGGCGGAGCGGGGCCGAGCTGCCGCGCTGAGTGAGACAGAGCAGGGCAGTGCCCGTTCGCCCGGGCCGCCCCTTAGTGAGCCGAGGTCCCCCTCCACAAACACCGATCGCAAAGCCCGCTGAGCCTGAGCCGGGCCCGGGCCCGCGTGGGGCTCGGAGCGCCCCACCGGCTGTGCGCTCTGCCCGGCTGAGCTCCGCTCCTGAGAGCCCACGGGCACAGCTCGGGGCTGGGGGCTCCTGCCCCGAGCCCCGCACCGGAGGCCATCCACTTCCACCAAAGCAGCCTTCCATCAGGAACATGAAAGTTATCCCACAGAGCTTAGAAAAGCTGCACACGGCAAAAGATGAGTGGAATATAAATAACATAAATACTATAAATAATAACGACAGATCTGGAACAGATTGCCCAGTGAGGTTGTGGAGTCTCCCTCCCCAAGTGGTTGTATTCAAAAACCGTCTGGACACAATCCTGTGCCATATGGTCTGGGATGACCCTGCTTGAGCAGGGAGGTTGGACCAGATGACCCACTGTGGTCCCTTTCAAACTGACCCATTCTGTGATTCTGTGAAGATCTCAGACTGATCCAAGTTACTTTCTGAACTGGACCACGCAAGGGACTTCAGACAGCCAGATTAGAAACGCCAGGTGTAGGAACAAGGAGCGTGGCCTTGCCCACAACACACAAAAAGACAAACTGCGACCTGGAAAGCAGCACCTTTGAAAGGGTTTGGGGCTGCCATGGCAAAGCCACACAACATCAACGCTACTCCTCCAAAAAAATCCAGTGTGTTCTTTCCCTGTACAAATGAGGGATTAGCAAGCACATGGAGAGGTGGCATTACCTCTGAATACAGCAGTGAACACTGTTCCCAGTCTATCCATCCATATTGTCCAAGATACTGAAGAATGAGAGAGTACAGAAGAAATCCACAAAACTGATCTGAAGGCTGAAGATGATGCCAGGCAGCAAGAGTGTTAAAATTTAGCTCCTCGAAAAGACAGCTCAGATGGCAGCTTATGAGAAAAAACCCAAGGTACTGGTAATTTTACTGTGGGGCACCCATGGTAACCCCAGTGAGCCGTACCAAAGTAGCCACCAAAGAGCATTGTCTCTGGCTGGGAATGTCACATGTAGACAACTGTCTCAAATCAATTGGGTTAGCACTGTGCTTAACCTTGCTACACACAACCTCTACAATTTCACGTAATTAAGTACAAAAATGAATCCTCCTCAAAAAGGAAAATGTAGGGACAATCTAAGATACATTTATAAATGGATAAATAAGGATTTACTGTTTTATGTGCAAACTCTGATTGATTTTCATACGTAATTCATCATGAAAAACTAAATCTGAATTTAATTGCAAAATTACAGTGCCAGAGTATTCTAGAACATTTTCTACACTATGTGAGCATTTCAGAGAATGTCTTCCAATGTGTCTGTAAGGGGCACAAGACAATCCACGTACGTGTTCTGAAAGAAGTGACAGGCTGATACACAAGCAGCACATTCTCTGCAGAGCATTGGCCATAACTGCCTTGTTTGGTGTTAGAAGAGCAGAGGAACTGGAGACAAAGCCCTCAGGGTGAAAAGAGCAACAGCAATTTATGACATTACTCTTCTTTTGCCATCACTGCAGCAGCTTGGTAGCTGAAGATTGGTTCCAAAACAAGGGGAGGATGCTGTGTGCACCACAGCCAGCAGCACACAGTGTCTTTTCTCCAATGGAGAATCCTCTTAATCACGTTCTCTTCCCTACATTTTGCCAGTGTGATGAGGCCTATATCTGGAAATAAAGGAATTTTCCTTCTCAGAGGAAATGTCAAAGTTTGGGCAGCATTTTACAATTTTGTCTTTGTCTCTGAAATCTGAGACAAGAAACTGAGCTATGATTCCATTGTGCGATCTATTCCTCAGCAGGTCCAGTGCTCGCACTCTCTTCCTCTAGATACGAACCCAAAAGTTTCAAAATAGTATTTACAGTCAATTGGATTTAAGTCCTGCTGCTTTCACAGGAAAGCTCACAATCGATTCTCGTGCTTCCCTATTTGTCTCAGTAGAGCAATGCTTTTGATATCAGTAAAGATTTTTGCTCTCATCAGTAGCTTCCTTTCGGGAAGAATTCAGCTCACAGCTGTTCTTCTACTTAACTGTTCTGCCCTGTGCTCCTTCCACACTTTTGTTCGGATGATTTATCCATTCCTAGCCACTGAAATTCTTCAGCTCTTCCTTCTTTTTTCTCACAAAGGTTATGGCTCTCCTCAGTCTCACACCTATCATGCAAGCTTCTAATAGCTTTTTTATTTTTGGAAAACAGGAATCAGACCACACTGAAATATAATGGCAGCAGTGTTCATTGTATTAACATATAGGCTAGGGGCTAGAGAAATTAGAAATCAGACTTCTCCCTTTTTCAGCTCAGCTTCAGTGTTGTTTATGTTAGTTCAGGCTTCTCATCTTAACCTACTATTCCAATTCTTGGTTTTGGAGGGTGCCTTCAAGGAAGGTAATTTGTTAGAGACTTCCATTCAATGTAGCTGCTTTTATCCCACCAGATTCATTCTCGTGCAACATAATAATTTGGTAGAAAATCCTCAATTTACTGTTTTAAGGTAGTAGATTGTTGTGGTTTTAAATCCACCTGGAGATGAAAAACCATGCAGCTGCATATTTTGCAACTAAAATGATACCTATTATATATAAAACATTTTTTATCATAACTTAAGAAAAGTCTTTATCATTCCTTTACATAGCTATAACTTCTGAATTGCTGTCCAGAAGTCAGGCCCAAATATAAAAGAAAAACACTGTGTATAGAGTTGGGCTCAGAAACTTCCTCCCTTGATACGTAACTGTGGGATGCTATATCCAACTCTCCAATGTTGCCCGGCTCATGAAGCAATGAATTTGCTCTGAAGTGACCACATTCAGAAACATACTATGTAAGCATCTACAAACTGAGAAAATCATACTGAATGTACTCAATACCAATACAGTCTGTACTCTTTCCTGTTCCTTGCACTGTCTCACTTGTACCTGACTCCAGCTGGGAACCCAGAGACTGGTGGAAGGAGTCTGATACCACTTTTTGTTACCATGGAATTATGCCCTTTGTATCTTCACAGCTTCTAGATAGTTGTGTACCCCATGAAATACCAAAAGATGTTTTCATAAACTTATCTATTTTTTTTCTTTGAAACTTTTCCAGCAGATTAAAATATACCTCCTTGGCAGAAAACAGCTGTATTTCTGAGGGCAGCTCAGCTAGCAGAGGTGGAACAAGCTGTAGACATACAGCAACCTCTTGTGGCAAATCCAGTACACGTGTGATAATCAATAACCTTTGAAACTGCATAAGGTACTCTTGATATGAGTTATAAACCTCTATAAAATTGCTTTAACAAACAACTGGACAGTTGGAGAGTGTCTGTTAGCTGGACACTCAGCAATACTCAGACTTCAGAGCTATAATAGTCCTTCTCTTCAGTTCTGGAATGAATTAAACACTGGTAGCCCATTATAAATGAAGTGTCAGACTGAAATTTCTGCTAATAATATAATCTAGAAGTTTTTCATTAAAATTGAGCAAGAGTGGCATAAGGGCCAGGAGTACAATCTGTGGCCATGTATGACAAGAACCATAAACATACTATAAAAGTACACATTCCTCCAGCCACCTGACCAGCTGCAAATACCTGTCCTGCACAGGCTGAGGAGGAAAGGGCAGCAAGAAGGTGCAGGGAGGGAAGAGGAGGAATGGCAACATGTGGAAACAAGTGTCCTCAACAACAGCAAGATTTTCCAAACCAAGAGGTACCTTCCTGGGAACATGGTATGGGAGCTGCACACAACAGGAACAATATGAGTATGGCAGGTGACACTATTAGACCACTGAACTTTGTTGGGTTTGGTTTTTTTTGTTTTTTTTTTTTTACACTGTAGGAATAGAGTTTTCTACTGCTGGAATTAAAGGTGAACTCAGGAAATTATTTGGCTTATGTATGCACTACTTACCAGGACTTCTGGAGCTTATATGCCAGGCAGAGGTTACTGTGCTTGAAATGATTTGCAAAATTATGCATACCACTTAGAGAGGAACAGGCTGAACAAGTACATCCTGGAAGGCACAAAGGCTTTAAACAACAGCTAATATTTGTTTATTAAAATTAAGTCTTGTGCTATAGTTCTCTTTTATTGCAACTTCCCAGTCTTGCCATGTGTAATTTCTTTGCCATTTCGTCTGCTGCAGTTTCACACAAGAGTCAGGAATCCCATCATCTCAATTCAGGCCTTGGTCTGTGCACTGAACAGCATATACTGTAGCTCCTGCTAGATCAGTGACAAGCTGCACACTCCCAAATTCCCAAGCAGCTCTGTCCAGCACCACCCAACCTAGGAGCGCCAAGTGCTTAAGGGTACAGACTCTTCCTTGCCCCAGAGGAAACTCTTACCTGCAGAGAAGTCCAACAGAACATGCATGCCTCAGACCATCAAACAGCACACGTGACATTATCAAGCTGACAAAGACACTGAACCAACCAACATGAACTGAAATCTCTTTTCATAGCTTTCATTATCCCTTGCTTCCCATCTCTGTAAGGTGTTTTGAGGGCTACAGCTAAAAACAACGGCATATTAACCAACACTGTGTCCTCCAACATGGTGAAATGAAGATCAGCAGCAGAAATACTTTCCTGAAATCATGGCCTTCTCAGTGAATGCCTGCATTGTTTGAAATAGTCCGTGGGAAGCCTGAAAACAGTCTTCCTGCAAGGGTTTGATTTTTCTACCAAACCTATTGTACTTGTTCTTTATCTTCTGAATTTGGTGGCAATTCATATTTAAATAATGAAAGCAAAGTACTAAGGCTTGAACTAAATAAAACAAACTCCCTGCAACAGAAGGCACAACAACATCATCACAGTATCATCAGTGATGGTGCAAACACAAACTGAAATTATACAGATTGGAAGGCACAAACAGGATGAAAAACTGTCTGTTATTTAGAAGTTCAAAATACAGTTTTTGTTTCTTGCTTAGCTCATGTTATTAATCATACTATTATAAGGAAACCTTAATAAACAGAAATAAATAGAGAAAATAATGCACCTGACAGTGCACCTGTCAAAATACAACAGAAGAGTAAAAGACTGTCTTGGTTGAAAAGGAAGTGCTCTTAAGTATATAAAGTTCTTAATTATAAAAAACATTTAAACAGAACAGTTTAGTTTGTTCTCTATACAAATCTTTCAGAAACCCTCCAAAGACTAGTAAGTGCTACTGACACAAAAAGCAAGTATGAAATGCTTCTTGTAATGCCCCCACAGGGGACACCACCTGACAGAGCAGGACATGGAACAGAACACTTGCCAGGATTTCCTGCTCTGCAAGATTCATCTTATAGCAGAAGAGGAGATTGCACCTGCTTTACATTTAGCAAACCCATGAAACAGAGTTTATCAAAACTAGACCTCCTAACTTCTTGTTTAGACCTGTTTTTGCAGGTGAAAGTTTTACCCAGGTAGTACCTGGAAGATCCTTTCCATTCCAGCCTGCTCTCGGCCAGGCCATTGGGCACTCCCACACCAAACACGGGAGGCTGGGCACTGCTGCAGTGCACACCAGGATTTGTTGGGCCAGGGGGACTGATGCAGTTCAGGTACACGGGCTGAGCCCAAGCTGCACAACTCTTGTTTGCCCACAGACACTGTCCTGCCAGAAACTCGAGTGCCTAGGGCCTTTTAACAGAACTGTTCCATCCTTAGCAATCACTGTACAACTGCCTGATTTATGCCACAAAAGGGATTTACTACAGCTCCCTTCTGCACCAAACACGTCCCCCCTCCCTGAACATACTGCTTTAAAAAGTTAAAGAAGATTCAGCTTCATAGAAAGTGATGTTCATAAAGGCTTGCAGAATCAGACCCTACAACCTTTCACTAGTGATTGATTTTCTTCAGAAACAAAAAGCATATAGATTAGAATTCCAAAGACTTTATGAATATTCTTTGTATAGGGAGCATGTATTGGCCATCAATACATTAGAGTGCACTGTGCTATTTTGGCTTTGAAAGCATGGATAGTCATTTGACACATGGACAGCTTTAACTCAAGTCCTGTTTGTGCACTGACATTCATATCAATATTCACTGCCATAGAGCCAGCCTAGGGAACAGAAGTGTGTTATACAAGATACAAAAGCAGACTGTTTTCCAAATCCCATACCTACAACTTCAACATCCATAAAGTATATTGTTGCTGTTGTCCAGGATAACAGAGTATTTCACAAGTAGCTATCAGTCAGTTATGGAAGCAGAGATGAAAAATAGTCGTCTTAAAAGGAGAAGCAGCATTTTAATTTTTTCTATTTACTCAAGGTGTAACCAAATTATTTATTGCACATGCTACTAATAACCACCTCCTGTGATCATAATTTAATCTTTAATCAACACAAGAGTATTTACATTTGATGGGTGGATGAAGACACAGACATTAGTGTTAAATGGGAACACTAACTCTGGGTAACCTTCCCAGGACTTCTTGATTTTAGAGGGAGTGTCTTATATGTTTGCAACAGCTTTCCACTGCAGTCATGTGGAAAGCACACTTTAAAAAGAAGCCTCATTGACAATATGACCATTTTTTGAGTATCCCCCTTCACATTAAGCATGAATTTAAGTATACAGTTTTAGTGTACAATTTCACTACTCTGGTTATGCAGGGAGCTAAAGCATATTTAGAACATGAGTAGGGTTGGGATAGATATAGTTGGGTTCCTCTCTCAAAAGGAACAACCCAAGAAAAAATTTGGATAGGCTGCAGAATGATCAGTGGATCTACACATGGGAAAACCACTCAGATTTCAACTTCTAATAGTACAGCAGAACCGAGCTCAAAAAACTCAAAATTTTGTGCCACCAAAAGGTGAGATTGTTGGTACAATTTTACCCTGGTTAAACCTGTTTTTGTTGTATGCCTTTGGGACCACCACAATGTGGGACTAACATTTAAACTCAAGATAGCTATTATTGAAACCAAAACAACAACATCTGCCCCAGTCAAAGAGGATGAGAAAATTCTATCCCCACAAGTTTTTGAAATTGGATCATGTGATCAAAAATGCAGATCAGCAACAAACATTGTTTAATCCACCCTGGTTTCTTAACAAGTAGAACTAGTAATACAGATTAATATTTCTACACTTAAACCAATGTGGTCACCATTCTCAAGTGCTTCCCATGCAAGATGGTTAGCTTGGCTACATGGGCAAACCCCCACTTCTCCAAAAGGAACAAGAGATGTGACTGGAATCACAGGGACTTGGGAGTTTTAAATTGTACAGATGCTGAAGTACTTATAAATAACCTGAGCACAACCACAAGTGATTTAAGCAAATTGCAACACCCTCTGTGGTCTTCTCTATCACCATTAGAAACTAATCAATGACTCTTATCTGACACATTGCCTCAGTGGGAAAGAATCAGTGAGCAAGCTCATAGTTGATCCCAGAGGCACTTGGTGCAACCCAAGGTGAAGGTTCTTTGTCCCTTAGCTACATCTGAGGTTGGCTGTTGATACAATCAAGAACAGCAGCAGCAATTTTAAGAGAAGGTGAAGAAGGCACCTTCACCCACTGAAATTCAAAAAGTAATTTGGAATAATGACTGAATTTGCAAAGGAATTCCAACCTTGGTGGCATTTAGTCACTTACCATCACTACAGGGAGTTTCAATTAGATGTTTTACCTTGTTCTCCTAATACTAACCCTATTATGTTTTATCTTAATTGTAGCACTATATATTTGCATTTGGGAAATTGTGATGCAATTGACTTACCTGTCATCTCTGTGATTCATGTCAGGAAAATATGCGATGGTTCCAAAGTGAGACTTATGATAAGTATAAGAAGGATCATAAGTATGGAAGCGGGGAATTGATGAATACAGGAGCAAAGTTCCAAATAATAAGATAGAGAACAAAACAGTTAAGCGATGGGAGCGACAGCCACAGGAATGTAGAAAACAGAAAACTGATGTCCTAGATCCTTGAAGGGGAGGGAATAAAAAGATCATATCCTTCCTATTCAAGACCTTATATGATGGGCCAACAAAGCCCGAGGTTTGACTGTTTCTATGGTGAGAACTTGCCCTTGCCATGAACTTTCCTCATTATATCATAATTATAACAGTAAAAGCCACACCCCTAGCTCAGCCCTCTCTGCCCACCAAGAGCCCACTGCTCACTGAGTACATACCATAACTTCTTGGGACGCTATACCTTGAGCTTGAAACAGAGAGGAGAAGCTAATAGCAACTTAGCCATGGAGTGAAGTAAGATCTGCTTGGCCTGAGACTGTAACCTACAGGTGTGCCTGCCTTTGTCTGTCTCCATGCTAGCTCTGACGATTCACCACCCAGCACCTCTTTCTGCATACAACTGTAAATAAAACAAATACCTCCACTCTGTGTGAGGATCAATTTCTTGCACACCAAAAGGGTGAAAGAACCAGTTTTAGGACAATACTCTTCTGCAATCACTACCTTAAAAAAAAAAAAAAGTCCCAGCAGAATTAAATTCTGAGTCAGTGGAGCTCCACAACCAACTCACAGGAGCAGGACAGTATTATCCTCTGGCTCTCTCTATTGTCCCTGCTGTCACTGCAAGCAGGACATGGCTCAAGGACATTGCCTGGACTGGGATTTACACTTGTTCCTCCCCATTTTTAAGCTTGACCCCTAAGTACCCTACTACTACCAGTCAGTGCTAAGTCTCATACCCCATTCTACCAACTCTAACTCCAAACTCCTATCCTGGCATTCTCTGCACCTTGGCTCCTCCCTGCTACCTGCCCTCCTATCCCAAGGGTTCAGCTCCAAGTCAGGTACTTCATTTATCCACCCTAGCCCCAAATAGGTTCAAACAGACTGTTTCCACTCAGTTCTTCCTGCTTACTGGATCCCTGCAGAGGAGCTGGGTTTTCTTACAGAAAGAAATGCAAGCAAAAACCACTTCTTTCCATTGCACTGAAATCCTTCCCAGGACTTTGTGAATCACTTATCAGGCAGTAAGCCTCAGGCATGCATTCAGCATGGAAAACCTCGATTGGCTCAACTGAAAGAAGCCCCATGTTTTTCAGTCACGACCTGCTTTCTTAGAATCAAGTTCACATCAGCTTTGCTACCATTAAACTAAAAAAAACCCAAAACAACAGGGCTGTTTCCATTCCTTCAGTCAAAACTCACACAGTAAGTGAAACTGTTAGACTTTTTGGCATTGAGTAATTACTCCACACTAGTAACACCAGGTTAGCCAGAAGCCATGATATTGTAATAAATCCTGAGTACATTTAGTAACTCTTCTTATATTTTATTGTCAGTAACAGAAACATAGCAAGATACAAGGCACACAGCTTTTGAGCATTTCACCACAGTGTGCTAAGTGCTACATAGAATAGAAACTCACTTTTAAATAAACACAAGTATTTTAATGGGTATCTTAACATTTCCGTGGCTGTTGAATAATGTAAATTCTTTTAGGCAGTATGAACTTCTCCAAGGTAGGCCGTGGCTTTTGGTGAGCCACTTGTAATGTTGCTGCATGGATTTTGTGGCTCATCTGTAATGTTAAAGCAGGGAGAAAAAAAGTTGTGACAGAATACAGCTTTTCAGCTATTCTCTTTCTAAATTTCATCATATCAAAGTAGTTTAAAAGGAGCAGTAAAACCTAAACCCACAAAAAGTTCAAGTGATCAATACACAGAACTCATGGTAACTCGGTATATTTAGTTATAATTTCTGTTTTCAAAGTTGTATTAGCCTGACTATCTTTAGGGAATTTTTGATTTTTTTTTTCTTCCCTTGTTTAGTAGTTCATAGAAAGAGTTTCCAAGATAAGGAAAACATAGCAAATGATCAGCATGCCAGAGTTAACAGTAAGTTGATTCAAATTCTCATTTTCCCAGATTCAAAATGGTCATTATTACAGTTGCTAATTATCACATTCTAAACCAGTGAGGAAGCTTAATACACAAGATTCTGGAAACCAACAGGAGAAGGAAATGGTAGGTCAGAACAGAGGAGATGAGGACAGGTGGAAGAGAAAGGATGAGTTGTATCTGTTCTCCTTAAAAATGTCTAAGCAAAAATTCAAGATCTACAGGCTAAAGCTAGAAACACAACTGTTGATAAAAGGCTTGTGTTGAAATTATGCAACTAATGTTCTACTGAGCTCTAGGGATGAGGAACTCTTGTATGCTTCAGAGTCTGAAGACTGCAAGTGTGTAACAAAGAGATGATAACGGTCAAATCTTCGGATTACCATGCAAACCCAAGAGCTGCTTGTGAAATCAGCTCTTCCAAGTGCAGGTATAAATCTGCACCAACAGCCTAATGAGACACAGGGCAGGAGCAGTAAGCATGTGATAAACACAAGGGTCCATTAGCAGCTATGGGATACAAAATATTACAGGATCTCGTAGTATTCCTAAGGGAGAAGTCAAAAGGTGCTTGACTGACTGATGTCAGGCTTCAGATGAAACAGCTAGATATGGGGCAGCAGTAGGACATGCTGTGCCTGTTGTCTGCGGTTCAATCACAGAGCAGGACACTGGATCACCATCCTGGTGTCCCCTGCACCTGCCAGTGATGCCACCCACCTCCCTCAAGCAGCTCTGTATTTTTGCTGGACCCTTACAGAAGTCTGAATGATTTCCACGGTGGGATAAATCACTGAAGACAAGGTTTTGCTCTGCACTGTAATCCCAGCTCTGCCAGACACTTACATGGCGCTGGTAATTCTTCCCCGTATTTCACTACAGCTAACGCAGCACGCCACTTTACAGTGGGACACACCTCACTGTCTGGCTGTGCTTCTCTGTACAGGTGTGCACAACTACCCAGGGCATGTCGCAGTAACTAGGAGTGGAACCAAACAGAGTAAGGACAGAAGGCTAGGTACTTTTTAGCCATCTAGCAGCTTAGCCACTCAACCACTACAGAAATAGGTTATCCCAAGAACATTTAGTGGCAGATGAAAAGCCTGAAACTGCCAGACACCAGCTTAAGGAAAATTCACTTTTTAACTTTTTTTCATGTTTAGATTTATGAAGAAACCCTGACTTTTTCTTCCAGACTTACTTTGTTCAGTGCTTCTGCTACCAAGACACCCATGTTCTGAGGTTTTGAAAAACTGATGATAGCACTGTAAAGCAGAGAAAAACATATTTAGCATTTCCATCTCACAAAAACACTCAAGAACTTGTCACTTTAATTTTCCAGACTTACTACAAAACATTTTGCAATATAAATTTAGGGTTTGGAGCTAAAGCCTTTCATCACATGAAAAAGTATATAATATCAAAAAAGGCATGCTGTTTCAGAATGGAACAACACAATCTGTGTGACAGGCTGTTTTATTCAGATATACAAAAATCTGTATATGAAATATCCTTGAATATCTCAAAAAGGATTTTTTTTTGGTACACTGTGAAATAACCTCACAGAAGCTGAGCACTGACACCCTGATCTACAAAAAATTTTCTTGATTCCAACCTAGACCCATGAAAAAAATTCACCCTCTGCTTTTGGAGAGTGTTTCCTTTCACAGCAACTATTTGTCAAGCAAGAACTTTTTTTCACAGGATTATCCCATTAACTTCTCCATATTCCAGTGAAGAACACCATGTTACCAATATTCCACAAATAAACAAATCTGTGAATATGAAATAATTTAGTTCAACAACAGGAAGAACTTCAGATGGCACATTCTTCTGATGATACCATTATATCCACTGACACATCTGTAGCTTAAAATGGAGTAGGGAAAAATCATTATAAACCTCAAATACCATAAATGTGACTCTTGAAAAAGCAGATATTACTTCAGTTAAGTTAACGATTCTGTGGATCAGGCAAGAAGTTTCCTACTGACATTTCAATTTAGCAATCAACAGTTTGCTACACTGGCAAATATAAGTTATTCAAGATCTGTTTATACCATTAGGTAACTATGACTATGGAAAAGACAGCTGCAAAATTACACCCAGACAACCAGCAACAAGTGAAAATAAAAAGCTTCTAATTCCAGAAGAAAACAGCAAAAAATCAAAAACTTCAGTAACGCTACTAGTCATTTAAATTTTACTATCACAGCCTTATATTGGTCAAGTTAACTTTTTGTTAAGTGACATTTAAGAAAAGTGCATGTATTTAAGAAAAATGTACAATCTTAGAAAAAGCTGCAAGAAAACACTTGTTTTAATGACCACATCAACTGTTCACTGTTACTTTGTTCAAAATAGAAGCATGCGTTCGTTTTTGGGGCAAAACAGCTTGATTAACCTTATAAAGTAGCAAACAGCAAAAGCCAAATTAGATTGTAGATTGAAATAGGAGGTATAGCCTGCACAGGAGATAAGACTCTTCCTTGGAGGAAGTTGATGTGGGTTTAATTTCCTTCAGGACGTGGACAGCCTAAAGTTCATTCCTACTTCACTGGAAACTGTTTGACCATTCCTTTATTAGGCATAGGTATGTAACACATTGTTTTAATTTCTGTTTCATAAAACATGACAATAGAGATGAGATCCAGCCTTTGCTTTTCACTGCAAGGCACTGTCCTTGGGTTTTGAAGTTGTTGGGTTTTGGTGTTTTTTAAGCTGATAATTATTTCAATATCGATATTATTTTATCTGTAAATTGCACAAGTTAATTTAAGAATTAAACTCTTGTAGAATAAGAGTTTTATTTGTTTTCAAAGCCCATTACCTATGAACTTCAACTACAGGGCAGGGGTGAACAGGCCCTGCAGTGTAATACCTTGACTTTTCTTTTCCTGGAGGTTTAGCATTTTTCTCAACAGGTCCATTTTCTTGCTTTTTAAATACTCTCATACCTCCAGCTTTAACTGCAAGAAGAAAGTGAAATGTAAGTAAAAATACCTACAGAATTACATACCACATTACATACATTTAGAGGAGAATAATTTTACCTCAGATAACCATTAACCAGAAATCATCTTTCAGTATTTAGCTCCATGCTTTACTTGTACGCACGCACACACAGGAGCAGCCAAAGAGGCGCAGCAAAGGCTTCAAAATTCTGTGTCATGGCAGACTCAAATCAACTTCCAGATACCATAAATCAAGAAATCAGAGTGGTTTCAGGCACCGCTAACTATATTAAATCTTAACACCTTACTATGTTAATATGCATTCTTCCCCAGAAACTATTACATCTCAGATTTGTATTTTAAAAATAAAAAAGAAAACCAAACCACCATCTGAACACTTTCAGGTTTTTGAACGGTGTGACTAACAGCAATAAGGGTTCCATGATTAGTTCAGGGTATTCCAGAATAAACCTAATAATGCAGATAAGAGCCAGATGTATACTCATCTTGTACTTGTGTTCCAACATGTTTAATTATATTTTATTAACATATCTGCCAATCACAAAACCAATTAGCACTAATTAAGCTACAGGCGACCTAACAATAACAATTTAAGTTCAGAGGCATGTCTGAAAATTTAACTCTGAACAAAGAACATGTAAAGTTATCTAAAACATTCTCTTGAAAGAAACACTCTCTCCCTCTTCAGGAGAGAATTTTAAGTTTTAAAACTCTGAGTAAGTAAGAAAGAAAAACCTTAGTGTTCCTTTCTCATCCTATTGAACAAGGTGCTTCATCTCGCAGCAAGACGCCTATCCTGATCGTGAACAATCAAGGCTAGAGTTTAAATTTGGGGCCAGGAGAGAATAGGGAACGGAGAAGGGTTTCCAGAATTACAGAACTAGCTAGCATGAGAAAAGCATTTGGCAATTTTTGATGGTGCAGATGTATCCATCTGTAACTAACATCAATTTTCTACCAAATCTGACTCCTGACCTTGTATTTCCTGGTTGCAGGTTTAATTTTAGAAACAAAAGTTCTCCCTCAGTCATGTCCAAAGCAGCACTACAATATCAGAGTTATGCTATAGCTAGACTTGGCTCTTCTTTTCTTCTCTTTGTAAAATGACATACATACAGTTAATTATACTGCTGCATAAGCAGCAAATTCTTTGCCCAGCCATCTGGCAGCTGCAAGTACGCTGGAGACCTAGACTGAACCTAATCCTTCTGGCAGCCTAACTGCAAAATTAAAAGTATCTGAAATGGAAGTTTCAACTGTTTGTTTAAAGTATCTATCAGTAAAGAGAACTGAGATTCTAAATACCCTCAGCTCACAAGGTGTGAAACTCTTCCTTGTTTTTGAGGCATCTTCGATCTAGAATGACAAAGCATGTAAAAAAACCCAACCCAAACCAAAAACCCCCAAATCAAACATCAACAGCAAAAAACCAGACCAGACAAAAAAAGCCCTGGCATCTTTCAAGACCTCAGAGATCTTCTTGACATCATTTCTCTCTATAGTAAGTTCATCCAGAACACCAACGCAAGTTACCCCAAGTGTTGTCCCACAGATTGTTAGGCTCTTGTCTTTTTAGGAATCAGTCAAACCACAAACAGGAAAACCACTAAAATTTTGGAATTAGATAAAAAAAAGTAACTGAACCTACATCCACAACTCTTGGTTTGGGACCTTCCCTCACATGCAAGACCAGCAATTTCCAGATACAAGCATCGGTTTTAGTTTTAATTTAGGAGGGCAAGGAGATCCAGACAGAGGCAGACATTTTAACACTATGAGGCTTTAAACAAAGCACAAGGGGAGCTAGGCGAGGAGGAGAGAGATACCCAACATGGGAAGAGATATTGAAACATGGACAATCTGGAATTGTGTCTGCTACCAATAGGCCCACAAAACAACGTTATCTATAGTGATTAGAAATAACCCGTCTTCCTTCCATCTCTGCGCTGACTTGAAACTAGCCACTAAGAACAGCTGTCCCACCTGCTCACACACATCCACGGCAGGGGAAGAGTTAAACATAGATGCATCTAGGATGCACCACAAAGCTGTTTTGTAATTTGGTTTCCAAAGCAATAAAGATGTCAAACTTTTAATAGAGTTCAATTTTTTGATTTTTATAAGTGACCTGTTAGCCATGTAATCTAACATTAAAGTGATAAAATCTTTACTAATTTGCATTTGTAAAACACCATGTATTTTTTAAATAAAAAAAGAAAGTAAGAAGGCACATTCCCTTTTATGCTCCCCCCTCCAAAAAAAGCACAATGACAAAAAAACCCAAACAAGAAAACAACACAAAAACAAACCCAAGCAAAACCAAAGACTGGTCAGAATAAAGGTGCCCACCTGAACTTTGGTCACTAAGTGCATGGTTGAAACCACTGCCACCTCCACCTCTCACCCAAGCTGCGGTCACAGATAAGCTTCACCAATACTCACTTGCAGACTTGCAAGTCTACAAATTGCAGTTTACTATCATGCAAGTTCAGAAAGACCAGTACCTGCTCGAGGTCACTGACTGCAGTGGTTTAAAGGCCCTTTCAGGTACAGCTCAACTGTCTCTGCCACACACACAAAAATCCAGGAATGGACTAGAGACAAGCCGAAAAAAATTATTTACATCCCAAATTCATGTAAAAGCATGCTAAAAAAAAAACCAAACCTCCAAACAAAAAATATTTTCAAGAAAACAAAACAGTTCTTAGGGGTACAGGGAGACACACAAGTATGCGCTCCTCAGGCACTAACTGCTCCTAATAAACCGAGGGGAAGCTCCAACTGGTTTAAAGACATGTAGTGACGGTTCCTCCGTTTCAAAGGCTAAGCCTGCAGTGACTATTCTGCAGCTCCAAAGGCTGAGCCTACAGCACCTCTGCGTGTGTCCCAGAACAGGCGGGACACAGCCCACGCACTGGTGTGTTTTGAGAGATAGCTCCGCACAGCTCCCGGGATGGCCCAGGAGCTGCTTACACTGCACGCATTTACACGCTCCCCCAACAAACACAGGCGCTACTACATCCTTAAAATCCCGGTACTACATCCTTCCTTACAGCCGCCACACAGGCAGAGCGGCGGCTGGAACAGCACGCTCGAAGGCTTCCTCACAGAGAACGCTATGGGGGCGGGGGTTGGGCTTGGTGGAGGGTAAGTAAACTCTTCACGTTACTACAGGAGGCAAGGGATAAAGCTGTAACATTAAACACGGATATCTTATTGAACACGAACACCCATTTCTCTCGCTATCCCTCAATAACACGTTCCCGATCACCGAGCGGCGCCAGCCCCGCACCCGCCGACCGAGCGCGCCCGTGGTGAGGCGGGGGGCGGCCCCCTCGG
>VZTF01009818.1:142956-211004 GCA_013397755.1 Cnemophilus loriae | reverse complement strand
CGGTGTGAGGGGCGGGGAGCGGTGTGAGGGGCGGTGTGAGGGGCGGGGAGCGGTGTGAGGGGCGGGGACTTTTAAAAACATTGCTAAAGATTCAAAGAACTTGATTTAGTGGGGTAAATCTTACGCTCTTCGATCAATAGTGTCTGCTTGAGATAAGCAAAACATTGTCATTCACGTGCCCCCTTTAAAAAATCCATGACTTAACAAACATTGACGTTTTACACAACAAAGTAGAAACAAAAACTGAAAGTAGATACAGCTAATCTGGAATTATTTACTGTATAAACTCCTTAACATTTTCATTTTCAGTATTTAAAATGACAAAAAAATTAAGGAATTATCTTTTAATGTTTACCATCTATGTTGTAAACTATACTGTGGACAAAGAAATCTTCATCGCAAATGTTGTCGGTTTCTTGAACCCGTCAGTGGCTGTAACGCTTTGTATTACTATACTGGTACCCCTGGGTTTCTAGAAGGATGGGGAAGGCGGTGGGCAGGTGGGGCAGAAGATCGATCTTAAGGCGTTCTTACAGTGTTCCAAGGGGATGTGTGTGCTCTGGGGAGTGAGACGGGAGAGCAGCATCAGAGCACTACCAGCACTTGCTCTTTTGCTGCGTGCAGCGCTCGGTGGAGGAAGGAGACGGCTGCGGACACACTGCTCACGGTCCCCGCCTCGGGGAGGGTGGCCCTGCCGAGGCAGAGCGGTCTGCCTGCACTGCCGTGGGCTGGGTCGCTCAGATCTGCAGGCAGTTCCTGAAACCATAGTGTATAATGTCAAAAAGATTTTCCTAGACTGCTGTTAAAATGTTCTGCTTCGCTGTGCTAAAGCATTTCATCACAAAATTTAGCTCTTTTAGGGATTCTGAAAGCAAAACATGAAAGAAGAAAAAAATTGTTAGTCTCGCGATTTATTTGGAATTGTCTTATTATTAGTTCTCTATTAAAAAAAGAGAGAGGGAATATAAAAATAGGATGTGATTAGGTGGAATCTGAAGAAGGGGGAAATGAAGTTAAAAAATTGGAAGAGAAAATAGACTAAGAAACCAGTAGAGATTTACAGCACAACAGCCACCTTATGGGTGACTACTGTTGGCTTGGATCTTTAAAGTAGAAAAAATGAAAGAACATCCAGTCGAAACTAGATCTCTCTGATATGTAATTCTGTATGTATGCGGCAGGAAATAGTTTTGAAATGCAGCAATTTCCTCCCTAGAAAAGCAACTTACTTTGCAAATATTAAAGTCAATAGTGCTGCCTGTCCCTGCCCATAAGCATTTAGCTTGAAGTGGATGATGGCAATTTTGATTGGGGAAATAAATTCTTTCAGGTAAAATGATCTGCAGGAGAGATAATAAAAGAACTCTATTCTGAAGTACTTGGCCAATAGTAAGGGGTTTTGATATTCATGTTACTCTGTCTCAGCAGAGAAATACTGATTTCTCAGTTTATTTACCTGAGCTGTTTGTTACTGCACAGACTGGAGAGGTGAAGTTTCATTACTCACCCCATAAGGCAGTCACATAGTACAGCTTTGGTGCGCTGCCTAAAGCATTAATAATGATAAGGTTTAGTGCCACTGTACATCTGTTCTAGGAATTCTTGGGAAAAGCATGGGAACTTGGTTTAAATAAGAAATTGTAAGTTCACGTTGACTTCTTGCCATATTAAATATAATATACAATTGATTTTTAAACTTTTCTTCCACCCTCTTTACTTCATTACCTCTGTCAATTGTTACGTCTTTAAACCAGAAGCTGTTGTGAATTGAAACCATATTTACATAGCACTTGCTGGAGCACCTTGTTCTTGACAGGCAGCTCTCGGCGCTACCTGAACAATGCCACAGCACCAGCTTAGATTTGTAAATCTGATTTTATTTAATGATTTCATTTATTTAGACTTTTTTCCTGTTTTCATTTAGACTTTTTACCTGTTGGAAATAATTAAACTACTTTGTCTGGGTGAGAAGAATGAGCAAGAGAATAATCCTTCTGTGGCCATGGGATAGTGCAGTTGAAATCTCTTGCTTTTCCTGCCATCTTCAGTCCCATTACCTGATCACACAAATATCAAACTCCAGAGATGTTCATCTGATGCTGGGGATAGACCTATTTTAATGGTAGTAATCGATGAATGATTGAATTAAAAATG
The DNA here is from genome assembly GCA_013397755.1 of Cnemophilus loriae. Lineage (NCBI taxonomy): Eukaryota > Metazoa > Chordata > Aves > Passeriformes > Corvidae > Cnemophilus > Cnemophilus loriae. Next base: position 208,850 of record VZTF01009818.1, on the reverse strand, counting down.
AATTTATATTGTAATGGTTCTATGTATTTTCAGAATTTTTTTTCAATAACAGAGGCAGATGTGGGAAAGCCTGGGGGCAGACACAGAATTTTAATAGTGATAAAGAGACAATAGTCATAGAAAATTTTCCTGAGTGGTGGTCTCAGCATTCTGGAACACTTCCTACTTCCTGACAATTTCTCCTTTAGAGTCTACATTCTACAGGCAGGTTATTAGCTGATTGCAAAGTTTGAAAAGGCAGGAACAAAAATCAACATGTTCCCAAGCTGACTGTCTGTTCTAATCTAGCTAACAGCTATTAGCATAATTATAAACCAGACATAGTCCACATCTAAAACAAGCAGTTAGCACACAGACATATGGAATATCTTCCTCATGTGTCATGTTTTAAATCAGATCTCTCTGTTGTTAAAATCTATTGCTCATGACTCTGCAGTATTTCCCTTTATTTTATTTCCAGTGTTGCTTGTTTTGAAATGTCAGAATTACTGAATTGTGGCTACTGATATAAACTGATACTGGTTTTATATCTGGCAATTGAATGGTGAAAGACTACTGCTGTTTTCTTAAGCTCAGTGACAGGTGAGCAATACCTTTTTCAGATGAGTCAATATAGCTGGTTTTAGATGCTCCAGGAGCCTAATGGAAACAACAAATATTCTGTTTGTGCAGGTATATGGCTTATTTTTTTATTATAACAAGCTTTCATTTCCCCCACCCTCGGTTTTATTTTCTGTTTTATAGTAGCTCAGCACAAAGTGAATAATGTTAGAGAGATCATTTATGTTAAGTGTTTAAAGCAAGGAGAAGTGAAGGCGGCCATATTTTCAGTGGGGTTTGTGTTGATATATTTGTTCACTAGTGCATGTAGTATGTATCTGACAAAATCTGGAGGATAAGTCTGGCTTCACATTTGTAAAGCTTGCGTGTTTCTCATAGGAAACCTGACAAGTTCAAGTCCTGGTTCTGATCTGGATGCCAGTTGTTTCTCAGACTACAAGAGAAAAAGAAGTGTCCAGGCACTTTATAATGGTGCTGGAAGGTAAAGGGTAACATCATTAAGCTGAGGAACCTTGCTGGCTAATTTTAATCATAGATTTTTTTTTCACAGAAGGACTAAAAAGATATACCTTTGTCATCACGTTTTATCCACCTAAGTGCCCATGTTTAAAAAAGTATTGCTAGGTAGTGGAATAAGTGAGTGAATTCTAAAGAATTAGGTTGCAACATGCTGAGACAGAGGCCTTTGGAATTTTGTCTTAATGGAGATCAGTTTCTTCTCAGAGTGTGATTGCTTTTTGCCAGTGAATAGGTGAATAGCTCATTTCTGACTTTGAGAGCTGTGTGAAAATTAGCACATTACATGTTCTGCTATTTGTCTTATTCTTTTACACTTAATTCATATAACATTGAACAGACTAGAAGGTGATGCTTCATACAAGAAAATGGTATGTATAAAGATATTTACTAATATTTGGGGTGCCCTGAAGCAGTAAGGAGATATGGTACCTGACATCTTTGGCCTGCTTTAGGACTAGCACTGGTGAGTGAACCAGCTGACCCTGACAAGCTGATCCAGCCCTTTGGATGTCTGAAGAAATGCTACTGCTGTAGTCTCCCAAAGGGACGCCTGCTTTGTTTCATACAGCACTATCAATTTCTACTGGTGTGACAATGAGTGTACTATGACACTGCACAATAAATCTTCAGTGACGTGGCTCATACAAACAATTAAGACAACAGTTATCACTTGTCTGTGGAATGGAAAAAAAAAATAGAGCGAAATTGAAAAGAAAATTGAGGAATTAATCAAATTGAGGCAAGCTCTACAGGGGGATGTGAGGACAAGTATCAGAACAGGAATACTTCCCAGAGTTTTAAAAGGAGAATGCAACAGTTTCTTCACACATACCTGCCCATTCCATTGTTGAACATACGTCATACTGAGGTTTTGGTTCTCTTTCTATGTTCAAAGCATTTCTTTCTGTTCAAACCGTATGAAAAGTCAATTCAACTCCTACACATTATTTAAAGATATGGGGAGTGCTGCCACAGAATGAGGGCAGGCAAGTTAATGTGGACAGCTGAAATATTGCTCATAGCCCTTCCAAACACAGGCCAGGACCCAGCTTGGTGGTGTTCCCTGGGCAGGTGTGCTAGTAAATGGCAAAAATAGAAAGTTCTTGCTTCTGTGGTTAGTCTACAAAGTGGGTATAAAAGAATGCCATAGGTGCAGCAGCAGAATAACCAGCACGGCCAGGACAGCTGCCCGTCCAACTGCCCATCCAACTGCCCGCAGGCCACTTGTGTGCAGGGCACCATCCTGCCATGGGTGACCACAAGGTCACCCTTCCTTTTTGTCTCATTGTGATGTAATTATCAACTCTACTCTTAATTAAATGCCATAAAGCAAGCCAAATAAATATTACTCTTTTTTTTGATGGGGTGAAAACCTTAATAAGAGCAAAGAGAAAACTTGATATTTTTTGAAAATGCATGCATTTTAAACTAGAGAATGCCCTGTAAGCTGTATGCATCTCAATACGTAATGTTTAGAATCCCTGAGAAAGTAGTGATGTCTTTGGATAATGGAACTCACAAAATATCACTTGGATGCTAATTGCGAGCAAATGAAGAACCTTGTTGCTGATTTCTGCCTTCCAGGCAGATGGTCACTTCTCCTCCCGCCATGGCAGTGTTTGGAGAGGTTTCCAAGTGGGGCAGCCAGCACCGAGTCCTTCCCTCACCTCTACCTGACGGCCACAAACGAATCCCTGCACTCTGTGATGGGAAATGACCAACCTTCCAGCACGTCTCAGTGACAGCTTTCCCTAAGTGCCTGCTGTTGTTGACAACTACAGCAATCTCCTTGTAGCTACAAAGTCACATTTGCCTTGTTTTTCAAAAAGGTTTATTCACGTTTATGTTACCTTTGGTGAGCGTTAGTCTTTGATACAGTAACTCAAACACAGAATACATGCTTGAGTACTGTCCTTGGCCGAGATGGATTCTCTTCAGTATGTTTACTCTGATAGAAAAACTCATTAGCCTTTTCCCAGTGTTCTCAATCCTTCTTCAGGATACTGGAAACCCTGAAAACCCAAGGAAAATGCAGTGATGCAGAGCAATAATGGTGGTTACAGACAGTGTAGAGGTAACAGACTGTACAGCACAGGAGAGTTTGTGATTTAGTTACTTAAAATAATTATACATTTTTATTGGAAAGAAATCCAAGCAGAATGTAGTCAGAATGGAGAGTATCATGTCTAGGACAGCAAGGTGACCTCAATTTCCTTGAGAGAGCAAGGGGAGGGCTAGAGGAGTGACGGAAAGAAAACAGGCTAGAGTTCTGAAATATCTTAGATTGCCCATATCAAAAGTAAAAACACAAGTCTGAAGAATCCTGGTAGGAAGGTGCTGTATTCAGCACTTTGGGGTGCCAGCCTGACACATTCAGGACATTTCCACTCGAGAGAGCTGGGAAAATGGCCCAAATGTTTTGATATATTTAACCTGCTTAAAAACATGCAATTAGACTTCATTTTCATGGTATTTGTTTCTGAATATCACACACAGAAAATAATAAGAAAAAAATGAACAGGGAACAGCTTTCCATGGACGAGACTTCCATATTTATTGTTATTCCATGTGCATAGAAAATGGCAGTGAAGTTCCTTATGAAATAGGCAGGGAATGGGAGAGATGTGGATATACTGGACCAGACTTTGTGCTTCAAAATTACACTATTCATTTTTTAAAGTTTGGGCTTTTTTCCTCTTAGAATTCATAACACTTTCTTGGTTTAGGGGGTTTTTTTGTGCATGATGTTTCAAATTCCTTTTCCAATGACACACTGCATTACAAATGGATGGCACTTGAGACCAACGTGGCATTTCCATATTTACACCAACGAAGAAATTTACATGACGCAGTAGCATACAATCCTGACATTCAGTAATAGCAATAAAACAAGGGCAGCCATTGGATTTTTTCTGTACAAACTATCAGAACAAGACTTTTATTCACATTAAAAAAATCAGCTTTAATTTGCTCTGACCTACACACTTTCCAAATTCATCGTACTCAATTCTCAAACCTTTCATCACATCGCCCACACCCTCACCCTCACCAGACTACAGGAGCTACAAGTAATGATACCTAACACCTAAGCAGAGCAAAACCATCCCTGCCAGCTTTTTCTCCTGACAATTCCTCACTCAAAAAAATTACAAAAAAAAAAAATTACAAAAAAAAAAAATCATCCTTTTTCCTTCTTTTCTTTCACTTTCACATTTCTTAACCAAAACAACATGGGGCCATTCCAGTCCTTCTCAAGCCAGACAAGAAGCACGTGGGGTTTTTCTCTCTGGTGCTACACCCAGGAGTCAGGAGAGCCTGGGTACTGTTCTGCTCGGTAAGAAGATCGTCTGGTGGAATAAAAGTCTACATAATTGGTGGTTGATTTCAGTCCATACTGTGTTGTGTAATCTGAAGTAGCAGGAAAGTGAACTCGATCGTCAAAGTAAGGGTCCTCATAGCTGTGTGGGGACTGCAGGTACAACCGGTAGGCATCATAATTTTTCCTGGTGGTATCTTCTTGGCTGTAGTACAATTGCTGATGCTGCTGGCAAAATGATAGCAAAATAAACTTTCAAAAATATAATTAGCAGAGAAAATACTTTTCTCAAGTGCAGCTCTACCTATGACAGCAACGCAGGTTTCAAACCTCCGTGAAATGTGCCCGAGGAAATGGAGGAAACGCCCCTGAGCCTGCTGCGTGTCTCCTCCCACAGCACTGCGAAGGCAGTAATCCTCCAAGAGTGCACAGCTTTAGAGCTCAAGGACAGTAAGTACAGAACCTGGCCATCCCTACCAAAACCAGCCCAAACCCAACTCAAGTCAGAAAAGAGGTCTCAGATCCCACTGTAAGAAGGTGCCAAAACACGCGTCTCATACGGAACCAGCCAGGCTCCAGCAGCCCCGAGGCCCTGCCAGCCCAGGGCACCGACCCAGCGCCCGTGGGAACAGGGCATGTGCCCAGAGCCCCAGGCTCTGTTAGCCCCTCCTGCTGAGCCGGGGCAGCAGCGCTGCCCAAACACAGCTCTGGGCTCACCTGCAGCCGCCGGTTCTGTTCTCTGGCTGGTGAGGAATAGGAACTGATGTAAATTGGTGAAGCTTTGCTGGAACCTGGGAGAAAAAAGTTTAATGCATAAACTTCGGTCTTTATTCATTCAACCCTAAGTCTATTGGTTTTTATCTTGCCTTTTTTTGTAGCACCCATACTATTAAATCTGCAGATTTCAGTACCTACTAATGATATAATGTAATAATGTAATGAAGGCAAATGTTGTCCCTCAGCAGCAGTTACAGTGAAGCCAAGAGACTTATGTTGCTGTTTCTCATTTTACAGACTCAAAATCTTTAAAACAAGGAGTTTCCTTCTCTTTACTCACTGTCATCTATTGGTTTGCTACTTGTGTGACATAGTAAGAAGGAAAACAGAGCTCAGAGAAAAGATGATGTCTTGGTATAATTTAGTAAAATAATAATATACAATTGCACATTAAAATTTATAACATCATCATCATCATCTAATGTACATAATAATACAATTTTCTGTACTAGTATTTTAAATGAAAATAAGAATTCCAACTGCCTCTCACCTCCCAGTATAGAAAGGGGCCTGTGTTTACTCTGGTACTGGGCAGTTTTACAGAGAACAGCAGAGCTAGGTGACACCCTGCCCTGTGCCACAGGCAGGGAATACAAGGAATGGAAATGGAAAGCAACAGTTGGCAGCGACCAGCCCGCTAATGCAGTTGTCTGTGTATGACTGTGAACTCTTCACACAAGGAATATTCCCCTGTTCCAGAAGATCCTCAGCTGGTCTCTTACCAGTGTAGATGTCTTTATGTGCAATGACATCGCCCTGGCTACTGTAATACTGCATAGAAGGGTGCGTCCTGTCGTACTCGGAGCGAGGCTCTCTGATTCCCAACAAAGCCGGGGATGAGGACGTGCTGCCAACTGACGGGAAAAGAGAGGTTCTCAAGATTGACAACAAAAGCCTTTCGCACCCAGCCTTCCTCACCACTTTCTGCTCCAAGGGTTCACAACCAGGGAGTGGGAAAGGACAGAACAGTCGGAGCTATTCCTGGGTGAACACCCCAGAGCTGCCAGCAAGGTACCAGAGACTGCAAGGAGCAGTCACTGCTCTGTGGTGCTCACAAGCAGCCACAGGACTTTTGTGATGCTCACAGCCCAGATATGGGACCTTACCACACCTAGGACATCACCTGTGTGGAGATAGAAGATGATACTCTACTAACAGTGATGGTTTATCTAAGTTATACTTGAACATAATACTTAAGTCCACCCTGTCACTTGTCCAGCCTGCCAGGCCTCAGTGACTCCGTATACACAGGAGAGTCCTGGGCATGGTGTGCTCCGGGAGGCCAACGGCCATGGGGGGATCCCAGCAAGGGATCACTTTGTGTTCCTCAATAAGCAGCTGAATCTCTACTGCAATTATAAGAAGTTTGTTCTGCTAAATCCTACCTGGTCTACAGATCACCTGGGCTTTGTTGGCTCAGAAAGACTCAAGCAATGGGAGAAAAATACTTATAAACAATTTCTAGAAATTTTGCTTCAAAATACTAATTCAATGATAATCTTCCACTGATGTGTCCGTTATATCATAGCTCACAATTCTGTGTTATTATGGATAGCTTAATTACCGGTATTTTCCTGGCATATTCATGGCTAAATATGTAATGATAAAATTCTGACATGGATCAACATAATAACGTGTGTTTTCATAATGAACTGAGTGAAACAAGAACAACTGTTTCAGGCCAAGTGTATCTGTTCCAACAGGCATCTGCTGTGCCCAGCATGGTGCTGCACAGCCCCTCTGGGGATGTGGGCCTTGCACCAAGTTCCACTGACTCCCTTGGGCTTGGTCATGCTCTGGAGTAGGAAAGCAGACACTTCCTATGAGGAATTTTTACTAAACCCTCTTTGAAGTACAACATCCTCTGAATATTAAGTTAGAGCTGCTCATCTACTTCCTACTTGTCATTCAAAGAACTGGAGTAACACAGTTGTTCTGCTGGTATATCCTGGGAGAGAAAGCGCCAAGACAGAAATTTGACAGTTGGTGTCAGAATATCCTTTTATACTTGGGCAGACTCCAGTCATTCCCTGAGCCTAAGCTGTACTTTCTTCCTTGGTGGGTGATAGGAACTCTGGCACAAAAGCCACAATAGGTTTACTTTTTGCAGGAAAATAAATCCCTGATGGAGTCCTTGTTTTTCAGGTCAACCATGTCATAAAAGAATGTGTGGGGGTTATTACTTTTATGTAAAGAAGTAATTAAACAAGAGTGTTGTAGGAACCGGTCACTAATTTTAGCAGTCACAGTAGGTAGGTATTTCTCAGTATTAACAGAGATCTGCTCTAGGTAGTCTCCAGAAGAGTAAATTGGGTAAAATAAAATGCCAATTGAAGACAAAATAGAAGGCTTCAGGTAGGTTTTGTATCAGCCCTCTTGAAGATTTAAATCCTAGCATTGAAGACATTAAAGGAACAAAGGTGAGAAATAAACGAGGAGGAGTTAGAAAAGTAAGATTTTTGGGTTTGGTTGCTCATCCTTATGGAACATGACATAGCTGACATAGCTGGGAATGAAAACGGGCTCCTCACTGTGAGTGTGCTGCTGTTTATGCTGCCAGGTCCCCATGTTCCATGAGGCCACTCCACAATTCCCACACAGCACAAGAGGAGTGGCTTTGAAGAGGGCAATGGTTGGTAACAGTGTCCAGCCCTCCTCACCGAGGATTTCACTTTGCAGGAACAGCTCAGGGAGCACTCAGAGCACGTGAAGTACTTTGCTCAAACACCAAGGAGCAACAGCCTGACCTCTGTGTTTTAAATGGGATTAGTACCAAACTGAGGTTTGAGTTAAAAACATGGGACAGCAGGTCCCCTTTGCCCTCCCTGACTGACCTGACTGCATGACAGGTGACATCTGCTGATTGGCTGTGGATAGAGAAGGATGGGATTTGAATCTCTCTCGTTCCAGTGTTGATACTGGTGTAATAAAGTGACTTTGATTCCATCCATCCTGTGAAGTGGCAAAAAGAAAAACACATCAAAATAAATCGCAAGTTATAAATAAACGAGGAGTTTTTGTGGCACCGTTTTCCAGTGCAAGCTAATTTTATAATTTACCTTTTTATAAATGCTCCGGAGGTCTCGGTACTGCCACAGCGTGTTCAGTACCTGGGCTGCAGCCTTGACAACCTTCAGTGAGGATCTGAGGAGATGAAGAATATGGCAGTGTTAGAAAGCCACTGAATTCCACTTCAAAAGAACAGCGTTCCTGAGCTTCGTAACAGCCTGAACCTGCTGCTGTGGGGCAAACCAGACCCTGCATCACCAGCGTAAGCACAGCCAAGCCAGCAGCCTCACCACAAGATGGGGCACAACCTGATCAGCCTGACAGTCACTTCCTTTTCCAGTCTGGAACGTTCTCTTTAGGTCACCCACATGAGAAACACAGAGAGAATAGTTGAAATAGCTACTTGTCAGTGTCTGCAAAAATTAAAAATTATTTAAAGAAACATTCTATTCGGTGCATTTCATAAAAATGGGGACTTCAGACTTTAAATCACCATACAAAACCCGTACCTGCAGAAAAAGAATAAGAAATAAAAGCAAGCTGCTATTAAAAGCCACCAGACATTCTCATAGTGAGTCCTTGTTCTCAGTTCTGTGCTGCACTACTGAAAACTTTGGCTGGGAAAACACTTTTCTACTCTCGAGAACAAGAAAATGAAAGTTGCTCCAAATATTATTAAAAATAAAATCGTGGCATCTTTTCATAGAGAAATGGAGTAAGCTGGGAGTAGTGCTGTAGTAGTGACTGGATGTTAAATGCCACAGCATGGATAACTGTGTTAAACAGGCCTTTTGTGTCAATGTGAGGATTCATCCAAATAGTTTTTGAATGAAAACACTGAAAAAATGCAGTTGATAGAGTTAATCAGCGAGTAAACACTCACAGTATGCTCACAAGATCTAAAATTTGTTCAGTGTACTCTGAACAGATTACTCATACATGTAAGTGCAGATGCAACTTCACATGATGTCTCCACAGAGGAATGAGGCTGTAGAACAGACCACTGCATCCACACTTGCAGCTGGGATGAGCCTGTGTCTCTTGGACAGAGAAAGTGATGTAAACTACGGATACACAAAACACAGCCCAGCTCCTTGTGCGCCATAGACTGTGGTGTGGTTAATTCACAGTGACCTGTGTCTCCGAGAAGAGATCCCTTCCTCTCCTTCACCATCAGATCCAACCTGGGCACAGCACGCAGGGCTGACTGTACCACCAGCATCCCACTATCTGTGGGAAGACTGGTGACAGCCTGGTCTGTACAGGAGGCCTTGCTGAGATGGTTTGTGTCAGCCCTGCTGTGGAGGAGAGCAGCAATGCTGAGCATGGCCACAGGATCCCTGGGCTGGGCTCCTGCTACCCCACTCAGCAGCCACAGGGGCCACCTGCTACTGACCCACCACATGCTCCTGTTTCTGACCCACCACACACTCACAGGTTTCATTTCCGCTCTACAACCACGATGTCGGCTGACAGCCTCCCTGGAGCCCTGGCACAGTGAGCAGCTCCCCTCAGCCAGCACTTGCTTGGCAATGCTGTTCGAGGGCATCCCCCGGCCACGTTCTCCTTCCACTGACCAAAGGGCTGCACTAGGTACAATTCACAGTTGCTGGGATACATCCTGACAAAGGTGCCCACACAGTCCGACTAGGTAAAGCTCCAAATATTCTATCAATCTCGTAGGTGTTGAGGAGGTGACTGTTTAACTCATTGAACCCGAACAGGTCCCATGACCATGGTTACTGTGAGCAGCTGAACAAGCCTCTAGAAGCCTGGGACAGAGAACACTGCAGAGGACAGCGGTAGTGGTGCCTCCTCCCTCCCAGTGAGAGTCCAGCTGCCAGCTCCTCAGACCCAGACTGCAAAGGCAGATCTTTTTTTCACTCAAAAAAACATTTCCCGCATTCTTAAGCACTTTAAATGGACACAAACAGCTTAGGTAGGACCTTTGCCTACTTGCCTGTCACCTCTTCCCTTTGTTATGTTGACCAGCTTCTCTATGCCACCAGTGTCGGCAAGGGCCTTGGCATTCTCCATGTTCTTGCTGGTGACCTCGTGCAGGGCGCAGCAGATCGCGGCCACCGTCTCGTCCGACAGGATGCTTGGCCCGTTGCCTCCTGGGAGCCGATTGACCAGGTCTCGCATTGCGTATTTACCTGGAAACACACCCACACAACCAGCTCAAAACCAGTTTGGTCCTTCAGGTTGGAAATTGCAGGACTCAGCACAAAACTGCAGCTGAAGGCAGTGAGAAGCAGCACAGTATCAAAACCTGCCAAGAATTCACGTTTTACACAGTCAAGAGAGACCACATATCAATTTTTGAATTTTTTTTTTTCCTTTTAGTGTAAAAGTGTGAGAAGCTGAATTTTGCACTAAAAGAGGAACAATTTTAAACAAGAATTATTTGGAGAAAGCAGAATCGTTCAAGGAAAAATGTTAGGCTACTTATTATGATTGACAGAGCAGTGCACATTGTTGGGCTTCATCTATGGGAGGATTAAAGGAATCCTTACAGTAACTGGGAATTCTTTCTTCTGGATGTTCTGTTAACTTTGCTACCTGTCAGTGCTCAGCTCTGTCAGGCTCCAGTTGCTGACTGATGCCAGAGATAAGCTGCACACAAGGGACAGTAACTAAGATGAGGTCAAGGTTTTTTCCTGTTTGGGCTGTACTGTTAATTGAATAATTAATTGATTTTTTAGCAGACATGTATTTGTACATACCAGTGAATAATGAAGGAGCTTTGCACAAAGCCATTCGCTATCTACTTGCATAATGTGTCTGAGAGGAAAAAAACCAAAAAGGAATTCTGCAGGCAAAAGGAAACCCACGGGAAAACTATCCCCACAATGCTGCCTCTGCAGCAATACCCTGCCATTGCCAACTGTTTAGCAAGCTCAGCCACATGCTGCATGTTCCAATATATATTGCAATTTGCTGGAGTCCTCATCTCTCATTTCCTTCAGTGTGACCCTGTGAGCCCATTGTTCCTTTCCCACACTGGCAGAGAAGCTCCTAAAGAGGATTTCTAGCATGGGGTAGTGCACAACTCGCTTCACATCTCACAGTGTTTTATACAATGATCTATTTCAGAGTGTATCTGAGGCCAGAAATTCTTTCAGAGGTACAGCTTTGACAGGAAGAGCAGGTGGAGGACCATTCCTGAACTGAAAAGTTTTGCCAGGAATGGAAAAAACATCCTGACAAGAGAATATCACCTGAGTCTGACCTGCTATAGACTAGGATTCTCTCTTTACACATTTCTCATGTGTAACGCTTGCACTGCAGGAAAACAGGCTTCCAATGTCCCAGATGGAGAAAGTTCAGAAACAGATAAAGTTCCGTTCACCTGCATTTCTCTTTTTGAGAATAACGATTCTCCTATCTCTATGAACAGTTGTTATATCCTTGACCCCACAAGTCTATACACAGAAAATGCTTTTGTAACAAAAATGAGACTTTTTTATACCATGCCATTTGTTAGCAGGGTTCACTGAAGCCCCAGCAGCCTGAGGCTGAGGCATGCGCAACACTAACAGACTGAGAAACCTCAGGGCAGGAAAGGCAGGAAAGTTGATTGTTGTTTTGTTTTTTTTTTTTTTTAATGCCAGATGAGAAAGGCACAGATGAATGCTTAAAGGGCTAAATACTAGAATTGACAAGACAGTAAGTTTTTCTAGCAAGCACCCCTGTTGATGACTTAGTTCAGCAAAGACACAGGTGCTGCTCTGTATCTGTGTTTTCCTGGAAATATTTTATCAGGAGATTTCTTCCCTCTCTTCCTGTCCAAAATTGTTAAAAAAGCACTGCTGTAGTGGCAGCAGAGCTGTTCCATCTCCCAGGAACACATGAGAGACCTGCACCCCCCAAGCAGGCGGGCACTGAGCTCCAAGGAAGCAGAGCTGTATTTCCATCCCATTTGGCATTGAGGGTTTTCTTTCTGGTTTGGCTGAGCCAAGCTGACCCCCATCCATGAAAGGGCCAGCAGCAAACTAACGTGTCAATATTGCTCTGGAAAGCTGCTGCTGTCAAGAGGACTCATTTATGTGACACACCTGATGTGACACAGAAACACCAAGTGTGCTGTTCCCATTAGTGGAATCTCTCTTTGGATTTTCCCATCCAAGGTCCGACACCCCGGTGCTGGCACTCTCGAGAACGGCCTGTACGTACCAATAAGCTCCTTGTTCCGGACATCTAAGGCCATGTTCCTTAAGGCAGTTGCCACAGACGACACCACTCTGTCGTTGTCCATCCTCAGCAGCTCCACGAGGATGGGCAGCCCCTTCTCCTTCCTCACGGCAGCGCGGATGTAGGCTGCGAACTGACACAGAACCTCAGTCACCCACCAGTCCACCACAGCACTGCGATCAAACAGCCTCGGGCTGGACTGGGATTCTCAAGCATGTTTGGTCATTTCCAATAAAAGGTGGCACGTTCGATGCGTGCTTTTTCTATGATTATAAAGGGCTGGCTCTTTGCCGTTTTTCACTCATTCCTCTTACAAAGAGAGAAAGTATCTGAACAGACGATGATTATTGAAAAAGGAGCAGGTGGGTTAGGCTTTGTTCATTGTAATTTTTTTTTTAAATGCCAATTTCATAATGGTCAAACGGAAAAAGGCTTAGCTGGCTTGCTTCAAGCAAAGGAAGCAATTAATGCTTGCTGTGTTTTTTAATTTCTCCATGACAAATACATGACAGAATAAAGCGTTCTCATTTGTTGCTTTTGTAGCACATTATATACAATGGCCAGAATGTATGGAAATAAATAATGGAATATGGAAATAAGGTAAATTTATTTGTCCCGGTCTTATTTCAACAGCACCTTCCCACCAGAATTCACAGCTAGAAGATGCCAGAAGATTGTTCTGATCTGATATGCATTGAAAGAAGCTTTCTCTGTTTATTTAAAATAAAGACCAGCTTCCATATGGCTCTTGTTGCCCCTGCTCTTTGCCAAGGCTTTCCACTGCAAACATGAGTGCAGCACATGAGCACTAATGCACAGACAAGAGGGGAATGCTCAGATGAACAAGAGAAGATGGCATGTCCCCTCCAAACACATTCCAAGGTCTTACTAGAAAAAACAGCTAGAGTACAATGAGAGGAGGAGGAGCAGGAATTCCCATACCTTCCAGTTGCCTGCAGAAAGATTCTGGAGTGATCCTGCAGAGCCCTCCAGCGTGGCTGGGTTGGAGCTCTCTGCCAGGAGTGTCAGGTACGGCTTCACCACCGACGGGTGCCAGAGCATCTCTACCCCTTTAGGAGACTTGGAAAATCCCGGGATAGGGCCAACTCCATCCCACTGAGAAAGGAACGCAGATTTGTAACCAGACAAAACCTCTATATTTTCATTCAATGTAGGATCGTTTTTGTCAAGCTACGTCCTTCCCCACCATGAGCCAAGCCCCATCTGAGGTATTTGCAGTACATGGAGAATACAAACCTGATCCTCCTGGGAAGTTTTTTTTTTCTTCTTCTTTTTTTTCCCCCAGCAGCTTGGCTCCGAGTCTTTGCTGGGTGACTCTTTTCCCAACAAGTCATCCAGTTCATTGATTCCCAGCAGCCGCGCCTGAGGTACCTCCAGTTCCAAGCGGTAGGAAAGGTTCCTCAAGGTGCACACACAATTCTCCACTGTCTGAACCAAACCAGAGAGATACCATGTGACCAGTTCTTCCTCACACAGAGGCAAACCAAACCAAAACAGCTCAGTAGAGGCAAAAAGGCACTGGGAGCACAAGTGCTAAACTCTAATGCTGGGCCTTGGGCTGTGTTTTGGCTGCTTCTCTGGGAAAACACAATCTCTCTCAAATCTGACAATATTTATAAGAGTGGTCTCTGCTGTAGTGGCTCATTCTTTAGTATTCTGAAAATGAAAAGCGTAAGAGCTTATTATTGTTTTATTAAGAAATGGATACTGCAGCACTGCTGGAAACAAGGGGTGACCCTGTGTTACACAGCTGAGTTTGGCTGTGCCTCAGTAACCTAGGGCTGGGAGTGATGCCAGCTGGGCTGAGGACATCACCACGCTCAGCTGAGCTATGCAAAGCCCCAAGATCAGACACACAGGTTAGCACTAAAATACCTGTAGATGAGACATGCACACACCTTGCTGTCATAATCTGAGGTGTTCACACAGGTGTGGATCACATAGAGCAGCGAATCGACCAGGCCTTCGCAGGACCTCATCTGCTTTCGCGCCTCTTCCCCAGCGGAGCTCAGGTTCCTGAAGGTTGGAATGACAAAGGAACATGGTATATGCAAGGACAGACAGATAATCATTTATTAGACAGTTTGCAGAAGGTTTTTATGCAGCTGATTGGTAATTGGTTAGCAACTCCTAGTGACTAACTTCGTAATTTTCATATTTTTCTATTAGGAAAAAAAGGACAATTGGAAAAGCTGCCTACATGATGGAACTCCGTAATTTATAGACTAAAACGATTCCTTTGTCTTTAAAATTACAGTACAAGAAAGACCTGCTGGATAACATGATTGCTCTTTAAAAGGGAGTGTTCTAGAAGAGCAAATACCTCAGGCATCCTGTTGTATTGCGCAGAACGAGGGAAGTCTGAAATTTAATTTTATGATCGTCATCAAAGGAGGAGCTGTTCCATCCCGAGTGGGGCACTATCACAGTGTTTGTCAGCGTGGACAGAGCATCTCTAATGATTGTCATCTTCACGGCATCACATGAAGACAAGTTCCAGAGAACCCCTTAGAAGACATTTCCAGTGCAGTAAAGTCAGCAGAGACTTGGCAAACAAACATGAAGCAACGCTGACAACTTAAAAGACATTACTTTAAATATGTGATTCTAGAGCAGGCAGAACATGGAGAGCCAGCATCCAAAAAGAGGAAAGCAAGGTGAACAAGGTGAACAGTGGAGGAGGGTATGGCTTTAGTTTGGTTTTTTTCCAAAGATAAGGATGGCCTGCCCTGACATTCCTGCTACCTTGCACCATATATGGGGATGTCAGGTGCTGAGGAGCAGAGCAGAACATACAAGAAGGGTTGTAAAAATCCTACAGAAACTTTCTCCTTGGAAACAACAGCAACAAGTCCAGAGCATGTCCCATCCATCCATCAGCTGCATGGAACTGCTATCCATCTTTTATCCTTGGGCAGAAATCCCTAGTTCCCTGCCCTGCAAAGTCTCCATACATGACATTCAGATACAGAAGTATGAAATCTGACATAAATTACCAGCAGAACTGTATATACAAATAACATGCTGAATATAGCATTGAGTCTTCTTTTTCATCATGAAACACAGCTTAAATACTTTTTCTGAAGTAGTCATCCTTGATTATAATTCAGATCAAATACTGTTAACATTTACATAGTTTGCATCCATCTTATGAATTCTGCAAGATCTTATTTAAAACTGTTGTCAAGAAAAGATAAAAAAAAGCCCATAACAAAACAAATGTTCAGAATCAATAAAGAAATACCTGTCCAAGACCTGCTATGTGTGCAGGAGACTCATATTAGGGAAAATCCACCCTAAGTGGAGCTTTAGTGCAACTGCTTCGGCATTCACTTCTCCCAGTGACTCTACACTCTGTGCTGTTTTAACTGATCAAGATAAGTGTCCAGAAAAATAACTTGCATTATAGCTCTCTGCTAGTTTCCCTTCCAGGCTTACCTGTCACCAGCTCTTTGACCTCGGCATCGACAGACTTCCTCAGCAGTCGCAGAAGGGCAGGTATCCCTCCCACGTTCTTCATGGCTATTTTGTTCTCATCAGTGGACTTCCCGTAAACGAGGTTCCTCAGCGCACCACAGGCATTCTTCTGAACCTCCAGGACTCTGTGATCCAGAAGATCCACCAGGTGCTTGATACCTCCTAGCCTACAGACCTGGAAAGTGGAATGTCAGGACCATCAGCACCCACTGATCTCACCCACCTCACTCCACAGATGTAAAAGGCTTTTGTTTCTATGAGAACAGTACTTCCCATTCGACTCCCAGAAGAAACAGCTGCTGAACCTTATTGACTTGATTGCTACATGGGACTGAACCCCCCCCCACCCCACTGCAATGGCTGAGGGTTATTTTCAGACACTTGCTGTGTTCAGAGAATTGATATTGCATCAGTTTTGTTTCCAGTTTTAAAAGTAATTTCCTATACCCCAGAATATCTTTTTAGGGAATATTGGAAATAGGAGCTGATTATCACTGTGATTGTCACCAGGACATCAAAACCACCACCCCCTTTCCATCTCCCAGCAAGAGTGAATTATGCTGGGCTATCTTCTTACAAAAGCCGCACCAACATTTTATTAACATAAATAAAATTTATACTGGAAATAACATACAGCACACATAGGATGCAAATGAAAAGGCAAATTCCCTCAAATCAACAGCTCACAGCTGCTTTGCAAAAACAGCAGCTCTTTGAATGCAAAGTTTCAGGAAATTTCAACAATAATCTGAATGTTCACTCACATGTATCCTGCCCCCACATCACAGTGACATAAAGAGTGTCCTCCATGTTTCTCTAGGGTTGGGCTCCTGTCCTTTGCCTGACAGCTCACTCATTCCCTACGATGCCTTAAAATGCCTTGATTAAAACCAGTGAAAGCGCTCCAGAGCTCCTGGCTGTCCTAGTCTCCAGTCACCAACAGTTTACACAAAGCCAGGCTCTGGCAAACCCACTTTAGAGTTCTGCTGGATGACACAACTTCAAGGTAAAAGACTTGCATAGAATTTCCATGCAGCTCTTACGACAGGAAGAATTGGAGCATGTGTGTAATTACACACCTACAGCTACTTCAATATTAGCACCCATCTGGTACACACAGGAACACAAGAGGGTCACAAATACTGTGCCATGATGAAAAAAATGGGAAGAGGCAAGAGGCCTGGTTTTCCTGGTACCATTGCCCCGGAAGAGCAGTGCAAGCAGCACCTACCTCTGTTTTCACTTTGTTATCCCCAAAGCAGAGGTGTTGCAGATAGGCAGCTGCGTTGGCCTGCACCGAAGGGAACTGGTGCTGGAGCATGTGAATGACCTCAGGCAGCTCTGGATCTCGCCACGCAAACTCCCTGCATTGGACAACACATGGAGAGAAGGCATTACTCCCAGTGTATGGGTATTTACTAAGTACAAGTACTGGAGCATCTTAAGGGCTTTCCAACAATTTCAGTTTTGTTCTAGAGTAAGAGGGCTAGAAGGAAAACCAGGTATAATGGGTAACAGTGGGTCACATCACCTTTTAGTCTTCCAGCTGGGAAAGGACACTATACCCAATGTGCTTCAGTTGGCTTATGGACCACACAAATACATATAAACACTAGAGTTACACCGACTCGAACACTTCAACCTACAAAAAATCTCCCGAAAGTTAAATACACAATGCAAAAGATACTCCCTCAACAGTGCTGCCCAGGGGCATCATTTCCACACATTTTTCTCTCAGTGTTTAATGTTCTCCCTAGGCAGAAGCCAATTATACCTCAGCAAAACCCGCACACCCTGAAGTGTTATTGTCAGGATCAGATACAGGAAGTTTGCTTGATTTGAGTTATTCGGGGATTGTAAATTGAAAATCATTAAATAAAATCTTCATTACATCACAATAATTTTGTGCGGATCAATCCTGGAAAAGTCATGAAACATGCCCAGTTTGCAGATTTAGAAATATAGTCATTAATATTTGCTGGGCTATCTGCCTTCTGTAAAGGAGGTCTGGGGCGAGCGGGGGGATAAAGTAGTATCTTCAGTTTTCCCAGGATTAAAAATCCAAGTAAACAAAAAACCAAAACAAACCCAAAACCAAATCCCCCCAAACAAACAAACAAACAAACAACTCCCCCCTAAAAACCAAAACCCCAAACCAAAATAAACCAAAAAAAGAGCAAAGTATGTTCCAAGAACAGTAGCTGGGGAGTTGTTCCAAGACTAATGCTGGCCTGGCCAGTCAGGTCTCCCCAAGACCCACAGCCACACAAAAGGAAAGCTCAGTTCTGTGCCCACTTTGAACTGCTTCACTACTCAGAGGTTTATTTTTCCATACTAATGATAGGAAAACCCTAAGGAAAACTGCCTTTCTAGTAGAATTAGCTGCTTTCATTCCAGAGTGGTGCTTCTTAACAGCCCACTCTGAGGCTGTGTAACATGCTCCCCTGACCCCTGCCACAACATGATATGCACATCAGAAACTGGAACAGATTAAATGCAATTAAAAACTATTCCTCTGTGAGATTACTAAGAAGGTGCATCAGCAGTGACAACTGAGTCAGTTTCTTTAAAGTTCCTGGCTATGAATGCAAAGCATCCCTGCTATGAGTAACTCTTCTTGCCACCATACCAGAGCAGGCAGCCTCCAAGCTTTACTACCTAGAGCTAAGATTATCCTGTTAACATCATTTAGATGAATGTACCATTCAGTTTAATGAAATGAATTCAGTCTCTCCATATCTATTAAAAAAAATTTAAATATATCAATTTCCACTAATAAATAGAATAACAAAAGCCGTTAAAGCAGCGTTTTCATTGCTGAGATGACAGGACAGGCCCAGACTAGAGTAACTGCCTGGTGCTACGAGCCTGCTGTAGACAGGAGCAGGGGAATGCAGTGTGAGGCTCCAGTCTCACCACCTCTGCTCCAGGTTTCCTTGGTGCCCAACACGTCCCTAGGACAGCCCTCAAGGCATGGCTGAGCCCAGCTCCTCCAGGATGAGCTGGTTCCTGAGCGAACCAGCAATCTGAGAAGGGACTGGAATTCCTACCAATTCCAAATCCACACTGAACATACACATAAATCCCTCCAAGCAGTGCACAGCCTGGGCTTTGATACTCCCAGGTTAAATACAAGGTTTTAGTGCACAGTGATTGTAGTAAATGACAATGATGATACTATGCTTGTCACAGGCCCACACTGTGCACAGACATTTACATCAAACCAGTAATTATTGCAGAAATACATGTGTTCACTTTCAAAATGGCACATTTATAGTTCGTTTACTTTGTTTTGAAATTTAAGCAGGTTGTTCATAAAAAATTCATTCAAAGAAATTAGGTCTGTACTTTTGAATTTTCAAGCCCCGATTCCCATTCATATGAAGAGAAATCTCACTACAATGTTACAGGTTACTAAAAAATATTTGCAATAATCTAGTCAAATCTCATCAAATTTGTGTTTCCTGTAATAACTTCTCCATAAAAACAAACACGAAAGAAAATTTAATAATAAAATGTGTAACAGCTGCTTTTTCTTACTGCAAGAAGCAGGCTGTGTTTACCATTTCGGCAATAAAGGTAGAGATGTCAGTATTTAAATGAGCCATGACTGATTAGGCCAGGGCAGTCTGGCTCACGCGCCGCAGGCGTGCAGGGAACGCGTCACGGCCCGGCTGCAGCCAGGAGCCCTGGAGCAGGACTTGCCTGGGGTCCTTGTGGATGCTGTCGATGGAGGGCGAGCGCGTGGTGCCGCCGTCGGGCGCGGGGTGCAGGCGGCCGTAGCCGGGCTCGGGCAGGCGGAACGGCACTGCCCGCAGCGGCTCTGCCAGCGCGGCCGCCGTGGGCAGCCCGTAGTTGTTTCTTTGGTATGTGAGGGTGCTACGCTGGCTGGAGGATCGCTGCAGGTTGCCCATGCCTAGGACAAAACAGTGTCAAAACCAACCGAGTAACAAGTGCCTGCTGAAGAGAAGGGGCCACACCTACTTAACAGTGCAAGGAAAAAAACCATCAGTATTGAAAACGTATACTGTGCTCCACGTTGGAAGCTGACGTCAGATTTCAGGGACCAATTCCTCAGTGTCCCATGGAAGGTGGAGAGGTTAGTTACAGAATGAAACGTTTGGGGGGATCAGACTTGTGCCTCAGCTTCCTTCAACAAGTATTTAAAGTAGGAAATGCATCCCATGTCAACAAGCAGAAATCTAGGTGCAAAGTGTTTTCAAAGTTCATAATATCAATTCACCAACTGCACCAAAAAGGAAAAACAAGTAAACAAAAATTCATATTGTTTATATGATATTTTGCTTTTCCTAACTACACATACTCTTTCCCTGACAAGAGGTAACACGTGGATCATTGCAAAGATGAAGCTGAGCGGTTCGGGAACAAGAACATCTGTCTTCCTGTCTGAAC
This sequence comes from Cnemophilus loriae, assembly GCA_013397755.1. Lineage (NCBI taxonomy): Eukaryota > Metazoa > Chordata > Aves > Passeriformes > Corvidae > Cnemophilus > Cnemophilus loriae. Next base: position 188,563 of record VZTF01009818.1, on the reverse strand, counting down.
AGAGCTGTTCTGGCGGCTCTTGTTCTTCCAAGGTAAGTGGTATTAAGTAGACAAGTAAACAGAGAATTCCAGTTTCTAGTTATATTTCTTCATTGCCACATCCTGACAAACTCCATTTATTCTAGGTTGTGGAAGGCAGGGCAACTGCAAAAACTGGTGCCTCCTTTGGCACTCTGTTCTCTTGGTACTGCGGTTACATTAGCAAACATTAAAAAGGCATTTTCAAGTGTGTGAAAACACGACATGAATCAGACAGTTCTCTATAAATACTTCTAGAGAGTTACTTAACTAAATCACTCTAATATTTTAAGAGTTTCTAGAAACCACTATACAAATTGTTAATCAACTTTAAAGAACAAACTGCATTGCAACATGCATTACATTTCTCTCTACAGAAAACAAATCCTAATACTAATCTAATGCCTATGCTCTTCATAATACATGAGTGGCACTTCTATGAGATACTAGAGGAATATTTTGGTTTCAATAGACAATCCTCAGCTGTAGCATTTACCATTATGCTTTGCTGAGAAGTTGGGTAAAACAGTATTTTTACTGTGAAAGATGCAGTAGGTAATTTTAGTGGCAAGCTCTTGTTTTACTGTATTGATGAATAAAAAAACCCCATGAACCAATTCATAAGAGAGTGATGCACCGAGAATGAGAGAGAGGAAGCAATAAATTCTGTGTGCCATGAAACACACTTATCTGAGATGTAGCCGAGCGAGTGCTATCAAACAGAAAACACTCTGACCTCAGGCTGACAGTGATATATAGCCCCAAGCACTCCCTGCAAACATCACAAGAGCCTTTTAATTCCTGCAGGCTATTTTAAGTCCTTCAAACCTAGCTTCTGTCTCCATTAATTGGTACCTTCTAGTACTTCCTTCTGCACTGGCATTCTGCGTCTCCCCCCTGCTCCCCACGCCCGTGCCCCGGAACAGCCGGCTCGGACAGAGCCGAGGCCGTCACCCACCGGAGCCGGTGCGGAACAGGGCGGCCTGGGAGCCGTGGTGCAGCTCGACGGCGCCGTGGTTGGGGCTGCGGTACACGGGGCTGTAGAACGTCCTGCCCTCGTAGATGGGGGTGATGTGCATGTCCGGGGACACCGCCGAGCGCAGCTCCTGCCCCAGCTGGCTGTGCTGGCTCGCGTATGAACTCCTCAGGCCTGCAACCAAGCACAGGGAAATGTCTACGTGGCCCATCTTCAGCAGAGTAACAGAGCTGTCAGGATTGAGTCTTTCTTATTTTAGACAAGAAAAGGTGTTGGTTGAATCTACAGTTACAAAGACTTATTCATTAGATTTTTTCCATTATTAAATGGCCCATACTGAAAGGCTCACTAACAAAGCAGCATTTCCTCGACCAAAAGTTTTGTCTATACACTGACAACTTGAAGTTTCCCAACTCAGTCTTTTTGGTATCGTTTACAGTCTAAACCACAGAGAATAAAAGCTGAGTCAGCACGTGTGGTGCACAGATTCAGCAATGACGGGGTAAGTACGGACCTGACAGGAATGCTGTCATGACAGAAGGCACAGCCTAAAGGGGGTTGTAATCCTGAAACTGAAACAGTCCGTAGCAGTAAGAGCAAACATCTGCTTGATAGTGGCAGCAGAAATGTAAGCACATGGAGAAAAATCTTTATAAGGGTTCAAATAGCCCATGATGTGAGTATATATAAGTAGCTATGCTGCAGCTGGATGAGTTTTTTTTCACCTTGCTATGTATTTAATATTTTTCACCTTGTTATATATTTAATATTTCATATTAAATGTATACAACTTTGTTGACTTCAGCAATACCACTGCAGGCACTAAAGCTTTGGCAGTTATCAAAGCAACAGAATATGTGAAATGAGCTATGCAAGGATGATGAAATGATGGATATTACAGAACAACTTCAAAAGTACAATGGAGTAGTGATGTGCAGACAAATGTACCCTACATCCAAGTATTCTCCCCTCCAAAATCCCAGACCTACTCTGCCACAGTGTCTGAAAGGAAATCTTTGGGCCATCACTAAGAAAACACATCTACAGGTGGTGAGAACAGAAGGACTTGAGCAGGCAAAGAGGGCAGCAGGGCCTTTCTGATCAAACCCATTCCCATCCCCTTATCAAACTGGCATATTATTAAGTGTTGCAAACAGAGGTGAGGGAGAAGACACATTATACCTTTTGCTGAGGAATGAGAGCATTTTGGAGTTTCCTGCACTATAATGGCTCAAAACAAAAACCAGAAATTGCCATCTGCTCCAAAGGGCACATGGTCTAATTGGAAAATCACCTTGTCTGTGCTCATTCAGACGAAGGTCAGAACAAAATCAGTAACACACAAAACTTAAAATGTAAAGTAACTTCATGTTAACAAGAACTGCCTCTCAGACGAATAGATTCTACCTTTTAGGGCTCTATTTTCAGCTAGTATTAAAATGGTTACCCAATATTTAACATGAAGTATGAGATAGTCTAGAAATATTAGTGGAAGAAACCCCTAATATTCAGTGGTACTAAGTTATATATTTTAATAAAGAACTAGACATGTAATTATTTCCGGGCTAGTATGTTTTACTTTACGTTTAGCCTGCACACACATTTAAATGTACTTTTATCTTTGAAAATGTTGACATGCCTCTGCAAAACACTTATAACTTCATTTAGCAACTTAAATCGTAGGATTTAATTCAATGCACGGCCAGCAATTAATAATCATAGAGAACGCCAGTATTCACGAGGAACTTGTGATTGACACAGAGTATTTTACATCAGTATTTACAACTGACCTGACACATCCACCGCAGTTATGCCCCAGTGCTACGTTTCATCCACAACACCATGACTGCATTCTGGGTTTTCTACAGCTGTGGTTTGTGCTGCGTCTTCTCCGTGTCTGTGCCCGTTACTCACCTGTGAGGCTATCTGGCCGTGGGGGGACCATCCTCTCATAGATATCGTACTGCTGTCCATACTGTTCCATGTCATGAATTGTCCTCTGCAGTGTCGTTCCCAAGTGCTGCGGAACTGCCGTCATGCCAGAACGCTTTGGGGAAGAGGATCCCAGCTGAGTTTGGGATGGAGAGCCCACTCTGGTTTGCACATCAGTAAGGGCAAGAGGAGAGCCAACCCTGGCTGCTGTCTGGTACTGGGCAGTGCCGCTGCCGGGGTTTGCCTGCCGGGAGGTGAGCGAGCCGACGCGCCGCACGGCCGAGGGGGAGGCAGGTCTGTGCACGGCGTACGGGGACCCCGCCCGCTGCACGGGCAGGGTGGTGGATGAGTACGCGTGGGAAGCCAGGGATCTCTGCTCAGCAACGCTGGGAGAACCGTAGCCGCTCCCCAGGGACGTCCGCAGCGACCCCCGCGACGGGGACACGCCAGTGCTGACCATGTAGGAGGGAGACTGGGCTCTGGATGGCACCGAGCTGACTCGTCTCATCACTCGGTTGGTAGTGGTATTTGCTGAAGGCTGTTGAAAATCAAAAACATTTATGAGTTTTACCATTTAGGTCACACAGTGGATATCGTTCTCCAGTAAGACAGAGAAGTGAGCAGGAAATGCACACAACTTAATGGTATATACAGGACAGCTGGAGTGTAGCTTTTACCCTAAACCTAATTCCTTCAAGGTTCCCCGTAACTTTTTTGTAACCAGTGCTTCTCAGTATATAAAATGACAATTTAACATTAAAAACCCACCTGCTTCTCATTCTCATTTGGCCTGCTATGTTAATCTGCACTTATGTTTTCCTTCCTCACTACTCAACCACTCTGGAAACTCAGGAACAGTAACGCAAAGAGTTCTGGTATAATCCAGAAACGTTCTGACAATTACTGCCTTACTGTCATTCCATTTACCGAAAAAGGAGGGAAAAGCTAGAAACTGTAAAATGTACGGGAACACAAACAGCATCTTCCTTTAAGAACTATGCTTACATACAGGCTAACTTCTAGGAGGTTTCCCCCAATCTCAATGAATTTTGAGTGAGTGATACTTTCTTGATATGATAATAGCAGTGTACTGTGCAGTCAGGAGTGCTACTTCACTTCGGCTCCTATGAAGGACCCAGATCACATGTGTGCTGATCCCAGCAAACGAGTCTCTGCTGCAAGCCATTCCGGCTTTTTAACCAGTGACAGTGTTAAACAAAAACTGTAATTTTGTAACATTAACGCCAGCCCATACAAAGGGGGTCCCAGCTATACAGCTACTGTCTCTAAACCCCGTTGGAGCCCATGCACAGCCAGAGGTGCAGTGCACTGGTCACAGTACCTGGACTGACGTCTGCCCTTCGGCGCGCGAGCTCCTCACCACATGGTTGTTGGGGGGTCCACCAAGGGAATGCTGCTGTCTGATCTCTGACTTGTTCAAGTTTTGGCTGTTATGGAAACTGCTTATTTCCTGGTAACCACTGTCAGAATAAGAATTCATTTGGGTTGAACTTCTTGAGTTACCTACAGACCCTGTAGATATGAAGCCAGCATAAGAATAAAATCATAGAACAAGTTCACCAAGTATTATATAACTTTGTTATTTGTTGCATTCGTAACTGTATTACATTTTTATACTGTCAATAAAGAAATATATTCTAATATTTAAAATGCACACAACAGACCCTCACTTTCATGGAGAGATGTCTGCTCTGGTGAGTAGAGAGTCCCTTGCTCTGCTTCTGTCCTAATATCATAGGCATTGGTGTGAACACCCTCTGACACCTGGGGTTTGCTTACACTGGTGGGCGGAGGATCTGAAAGAACAAATTATTTAGATAAACCCAGTGTTTCATATGCAAATTTCCTGCAAACTCAATAATCATCATTTTCTTATACATACTAATGAAGGACTTATACCAAACAGAATCAGCTTACTGGCAGACAGGTATCATCTCCCAAATACAATGAACAGAATGTTAATACAAATCTCTGAGAATTTTGTTTCCTGAAAACTTTGATGTAGTTCTACAATTCTAATTTTTCAAATATATGTTCCAACCTATTTTAATGAAAAATTAATTGATTACCTAATATACTCTGAAGAATAGAAACACTGTGCAACTGTGCTGCAGCGCCCAGTAGACAGCTACCCGTGTCTTAATCAATGCCTTCAGATGTAAAAGGCTGAGCTGAATTTCATCTCTGTTTGTGTACTATGAACAGCAGTTGCTGCAAATTTCTACACATTTTTTTTAACTTAGTAAACTGCTATCTAAATATTTGCCTCTTAAGCTAACTTCAGTTCCAAGAATGTCAGCTGAACTGTACAGACAAATGACAGTGTTGTAAGGAAAGGCAAAGGAGGCACAGCAATGCTCCTATGAAGAAAGAGAAAAGTTAAACAGTCTGGAAACAAAAGGACAAAGATGAGGACACTGAATCAACATTATTTTAACAGAAATATTAAGCATTCAATTATCATGTTATGCAGGTAGGAGAGATGCAGTCCAGAACCACAGAATGGTTTAGGTCAGAAAAGCCCCCTGAGACCATCGAGCTCAACTGTTCCCCCAGCACAAGGCCACCACTGACCTGTGTCTCCAAACTGCCACATCCACACGGCTTTTAAAGCCCTCCAGGGATGGGGACCCCACCCCTGCCCTGGGCAGCTGTGCCAGGGCTGGACAGTGCTTTCCATGAAGAATCTTCCTTAATATCCAAGCTAAACCCCCCTGAGGAAGCAGAGTAGGCAATGGAGGTTATGTTTAAAGGTAACACCTGAAACGTAAATTCTTGCTTCTGAAATCCATGAATGAGCCTGGAGTGAACCCAAAGGGAACGCGCCAAGGAGCACCAGCCTAGTCCCAAGGACTGCATGGTGCCAGGAGCTGTGGGCTCTGGGCAGCAATGCCTGCTGCACAGAAATACTCTGGCTTTTACCAGTGGCTGGACACAAAATGCTGGTGTCTCACTACCTGCATAATGAACCATAATGGAACAATCATACTAAAAAGGTTAGTCAGCAATTGCTATCATGAAGAATGCTTGAACACTAGTCAGATTTTAAAAAAATCAGTAATCTTAGAAATCCCAGGCAGTCAGCAGTTATTTATCAGTAGTACATTCTTAGGTCAAAACTAGCTTGTAAAATTTGACGCTAGCTAATTTACTAGAATAGGAGTATTATGACCAAATGTAATTAAGATTTAATAAGAAGTGTTATTACACTTCCATTAGTTTAATCACCAGTATGCCTAGAAATGATGCAGAGAACCAACACTGCAAGAACTCACTTCACAGCCTGTTACACCAGCTCAACACCAGATGGTAACAGCCACCAGTGGGTGTTCTATGTGCTTCGGAATAGAACACTTGGAGGACTTGGACATTTACATTGGGATTACATCCAACTTCAATACTCTAATCTTCAATATTTTTGTTTATCTAATACAAGGCCCTATTATCTCAGTTACTGGATATTACACAATACTAAATCAATGTCAAACTGACAATCAGTTTGGGGAGAGACACACAGGAAGAATAAGGTCCAATTGTGCTGTTCAGTGCAGATGTTCCTCGGACAGAGTTTTGAGCCCAACCTTGCTCCCATCACACACTGCTCACCAGGCCAAAGCCTTCATAGGGCTAAAAAATAAAGATTGTTTAGGCTGTTTAACAAAGGCAAGAATGCACAATAAAATGAATTGTTGTCTTTCTATCTGACTCCACTACCATAAAACAGGAGGAATGCCCTGAATAAAATAATAGCCTTCTTATAAATAGCTGATCTAATATTCTATTTATAAACATCTGCGAAACAACATCACTTTATATTTCTGTGAAAAAGTCTGTATAATTCTACTGAGGCAGAAAGCAATTACAGCTACAGTCACATCTTATCATCCACTGATGCTTTTGACATAAACCACTACCTACAGTCATAAAAAAGGTGATTTAAGGCAGTGGTTTTATCCATCTTCAACTGCAGTATTTTCAGATTACAGTTCACAAAACAGTATCTAGTGACACTTCTACAAAACAAAGATCCTTGGTGATCTGGGGAATAAACCTACAATCATGCCACAATCACAGCATAAATGTAAACAAGAAATGAAATGTAGGTCAAGAAATTCTAAGCAAGAAATACGGTTTTTTTCCAACATGCCCACTTCTGAGCAATTATTGCAGGAAAGGCTACTTTGAATACAGAGATGTGTGAAATACACATCTAGGTTTGCATTAACACATACAGCATTGAAACAGAAGTAGAATTTTTGCCACATGTCAAGTGACTGCTTAGCAGGGATGTGCACAGGAGATTTCTAAAGACAAACACAAATGTGAGGAGAGAATTCAAGGACAAAAAAAACAGGAAGGAAAGAAGGAAGGAAGGAAGGAAGGAAGGAAGGAAGGAAGGAAGGAAGGAAGGAAGGGAAACTAATAGAAGGTCAAGGAGAAAAGTGAGTAAGTTACAGGGAAATCAGAAGATGAAATAAAGCAATGAATGCAATTGGCTGAAATAAATAAGTAAAACAACACCTGAGAGCACTCAGAAGGAATCTATCAGTTATGAAATGTCATTGGGACATTGTAGAACAAAGGGAAACAATGTGATTTAAAAAATCACCAACAAACAAAACCCACAAAACCAACATTCACATTGAAAAAATATGTAGGACTTGTTTCTCAATTACTTGAAAAAACAAATTTGACTTCTGTTTAAAACCACTGCTGAAAGAATACCTGAAAAGCACCACCACGACTAGCAAAAGTTAAATGGCAAGACAAGTAGGCTGTAGAGAATATTAGCTTTAAAAGAAAAGAAAAAAGCTAATGTGTGCCTCCCCTCAGCTGCAGCAACAGAAACCATGAAAATACAATTATGCACAAGTTTAAGAGCTTAATCTCCAAACAAAACAAAAACCAGGAATGGGATATAAAATAATCCCAGTTATGGTAATTATGAATATGCTTGATAGAACAAGCAGCAGGAGGTAGGGTCCCTGTGCAGCAGCCACACAGCTCCGAGGACAGACGGCACCCTGTACAACTGGGACAGCAAGGCTCTGCAGAACGGGGTTCATGCAGCTCTCACCCTACAATGCCAGCTGCACTGGGATTGGGATTGCACTGGGCACTTTTGGCCAGCATGACAAGAGCACACGGTCACCCAGCACAACAAGTGACTTGCAGGAGCCACTGTCCGCACCTGTCCCGCAGTGGCTCCTGCACGTGCCCCTGTCACTTCAGAGCCCACGGAGCTCAGCTAGCAATTCTGCAATGTTAAACATCAGCTGATGCACACAACGGACCAGGGAATGCCACCTTGAAGATACAGTCCTACCCTCTCCCGCAGTATAGTCAGGAGCAGATGTAGCAGTACAAGAAAAATGCTTCTTTTGGAAAGAAAGTTCACACTATTCTGAGATACAAAAGTAGAAAAAGCACTCTCAGAAAAACCTTCACTTATTGGAGACTTTCTTATTTAAGTAAGAACATCTGTAAAAAGAAAAAAAAACCGTTTTCAAGCTTAAAACGCAGTATTTTTTCATGCTCCTTACCTGCCAGGGGGAAGACTCACAAGCAAATTTTAGTTAATTGCAAAGAAGACCCAGTACATGACAAACCTTGTGTTACAGTCACAGCTCACACAGAAATGCAAAGGTACATAAAGATACAAGAAAAGTACTTGCAACTACCTGTAAGCTCAAGCACCTTTTAAGGTAACAGAGGAACATACGTGTGTCCCATGTGTGATAAAGAAAACATTAATGTCATACTTTAGAAAAGATACTTGGAAAAGATATGTAGCATTGCTGCTAAATGTTCAGTTTGTGTCAAAATAAGCAATGAATGCCAAGAAAATAAATCTACTTGGGCTTAAAGTAAATTGCACATAAAAGATAATACCTGAGGATCTCCAAGGAAATGACTTCTCAGTAGAGCTGCAGAAATAAAAAAAAAATTATCACACAAATGAACCATGTGGTCAGTTTGGACTTTTTATTGTATTTTTAATTAATCATAGAAAACTGTACAAAACCCCCCAGTAGATAAAATTTCAATAGTCCACGTAAATACCACTCTGCAGTGCTTTACACCTGACAACCAAACCATTGGTTATTGAGTTCAATTTTCTATTCACTGTAATTTACTGTATGTCATTGCAGCAAGCAGTGCAACAGGACAGGTGAGAGCACGACTTATGACCCATAACTCCTGTTTAAGGTGTCGTGACACCAGTAACAGCCCACACCAGTGCGCGCCACCAGCAGCACAGCACAACCAGCGTGCACAGCCCACAGACACCTGTGCACCACCAGCACCACACATTCTGTTCTGACAGCAGCAGTCACTGCTCGTGGCAGGGTCCAGACAAGGAGGTTCGGGGATCACCACTCAAGAGCATCTGGCTTACACACGTAAAGAAAGCAGTTCAAAAATTGTAGGTCTGTTTCTGCTCATTTTTTTTCACTGTTTTTTCAGTTTCCAGTTTTCTAGAGAGAATTCCAATCCTTTGCACAGAACGAGTCAAACCGCCCGACACACAGCTACAGCTCTGAGAGTGAGGAGGTGACAGATGTCACACTGTCCAAGTTAGCGAGATGCCTTCAGAGCCAACTATTGCACAGACCAAGCAGATGTCTGATAGTGTAAAACCCAACCTTCTCCTCCATCTTTCCAGTAATGATTTTTTATCAAACTATCTTCACCCTTTTGTCCTTCCACTGAGCCATGTGCTTTCCTGTGCTGACAGTAGTACTGATGCACGACCACCTTTACAGAAAAATGCAAATTCATCCATGTGTTATTAACATTAGATACTCTAAATATACAATATCAAACTCTGAATAACACATCGATTTTTGCAGTGATTATAAGCTATTTTCCAAACAAAAAGCTCTTTAAAGGAAAAACAGGCAACTCCATCAGATTTTATTGTGTCTAAATATCAGCATGAGACTGTGATTTTGGGTAAGATGTAGCAATTTCTAAATGATTTTTTATTTTACTTCTTTCTACCACAGCTACTGATAACAAAAAACTAGCTCAGCAACATGAAAAGCACGAGATACTTATTTTCTAAAATGAAAACAACCATTTAGGGGCCTTTTTGGAAACAAAATATTTGTATAAAAGAGTGCTAAAGACACGTGCTAGCACAAACTGAACTAGAGTTACAACGAGACTTCAAGAAAAAGGAGAATTTCAATGCAAGCTTCGGGTGTCTGAAAGTCAACCTCTGGCCCCAGAATTCTCATGCTACCTGAGTACCAAGTTTTCCACTCTTGCCCTTTTGCTCTGTTCCTCAGACTTTCTGGAAACTCAATTCCTTACCCTGAAGCAACATGGCTCAGTGTTGCTGGCAATGGTAACACACACTGAATACACACAAATACTTTATTGTCACACACTCAAGACTATAACCCGGAGCACATCCCTGCCCAACATACGTGACTACTTGAACTTCTTCTACAGGTACAGAATGTAGGAATGAAAAAGGCTGCTCTGACTGTGGGTCACATGAAGAAAGCTGTTTCATCAACACTTCAACTGGTTAAGCATTTAACTTGACTCTTATTAAATGATTTTGGAACAAGTCCAGCATACAACACCCACTGATATCACCTGATTTTGTCACCTAGCAGGCGCAATATTTTGAAGACAGTAAATCTTTCAGCTTTGAGCAGCAAATCCAGTGCATTTCATTCCACTGTTTAAAAGCCACTGTGGTGACACACTGCAGTGCCCATGCTGAGCTGCTGCTGGAATTAGTTGCAATGCTGTCTCTTCCTGACAGCAGCATGTAAGATACCCAAAGAGAGCCCACATGTGTCAAGCTGCACTTTGGAAAATGCTAAATCTTAGCCCACTACTATCCTTGAAAAAGAATTAGGTTAGTAGAGCAGACATGCAGAAATATTCCTCTATCAGAAATATCATAAGAGCTCGGTATGATGTTCAGTTTTGAATTAGAGAAGATAGAGACAAATACAACAGTAACACAGATATTTGGTAACTGGAGATGGAGCATGCATACAAACCGTGCTGAAATCCATCCATGCGTTTTTTTTTGTTTTTTTTTTTTACCTTTCTGATTTTTTTCCTCACTTGTACTTTTAAGGATCTGGATTGGGTTTTTTTTGTTTGATGATTTTTTGTTGTTTGGTTGTTTTTTGGTTTTGCCCCTCTCTTAATTTCACACCTTTTCTTTGCCATTTCACTGCTTTAGTTCAAAGCTATCTTAGACACCAAATTGAACCAGGTGCCAATCTGGAAAAAATAAAAATCTGATAAATTGAAAAGGTTTTGCGTTAAGTCATTTAGAGACAAAACACACTAAGGGTGTCCGGCACTACTTTACATTTTCATGTGGCAGCTCTCAAACAAACACTTTCCAGCTTTGAATTTCCAGGTTAGAGCAGGGACCAGCATCCCTCTCAGTGAGGCAGCTGTGCCACTCTGCTAAGGCAGAAGGGGCTGGTGGAGGCCCCTGCCAGGTCTCAGCCAGCACCTGTGCATAGGACAGCAGGGCTTCATGAACAACACTGACATTTAGGGAAATTGCAGATTTCTGGTTCTGTTAAACAGTGTGCTATTTTTTTTTAAAAATGACGTAACCACTATTATGACCTCCAGTTCCTAGACTGGACAGGTCAATTCCCAGTGCATCTTTTGCAGGTTTTGCATGACATGAAACAGTTTAAGCCTATTATCTTTGCAAGTACTCCATAAGATGGAAAGTATTTCTGATTTAAACTGCACCACTTGAGAGCAAAGCAGTGATTTCCATCGCCTATCTTCCTGCTTGGCTATACTGCTGTTGTCATCAAAAAAAGGCAACAGATGACAAAATTTAGCATTATTTATTAAATATTTATAAAATAGTGAAAAGCTGTAAAAAGCTAAAAATATAACTCTGTTAAAAATGTATGTACTTCGCACACATTCGTGTAGTATTTCAGTTCCCTGCTTGGCTACGCCTCCATCGTTGGAATACATCTGTGCTGTGAGGCGGCAGCAGCAAAGGGCTGTTCCCAGCGAGCTGGGCATGTTGCTCACAGAGCTGCCAGCCACACTTGAGTACCCCTACAGACCGAATGTGTTGTTTTACTTGTCCTTCAGCTTCCATTTTAAATATCTACATCAACAACATATTTACAACCATACGCAGTATATATAAAACTTCGTGTAACTTTAAATTCTTAGTATAAGGGGATTTTTCTAATAAAATGCCATATACTAAACTCCATAAACTTATATTACACCTTACAAGCAACTGGAAACCAGGAAAATCAGTATTTTGCTTTTCTGGTTGAGACAGGTAAGCAGACATTGTCACAAATATTTTAAGTAAATGAGGTAATTTTCAGTCTTCAACTATCTAACAGCAATCTTCTTGAATTCACCAATACAGCTGGTTCTTCCACCCACTCTGCCAGACCCTGTACCAGGAACCTAAGCAATCCTACGCTCCCCTCAAACAAATTAACCAGCACTGCCACCAAAAACAGGTAGTCCTGGGACTCGCTGGCTGTATCCAGGTGACCCCAGAAAGCTCAAATTCTCCGGGTGTGAATTCAGAGTGTCTGGAATACACTGCAATCATTAGAGAGGTCTCTTGAAACTGTCCCATAACTCTTTACAGCAAATCTGCACTTTTTTAATCCTTCAGATATTAATAGAAGTGAATAGCTGTCAGTGAAAATATATGTATGGAGGACATAAGCACCACTAAAAAGCTTTTAATTTATGGGACAAATGAAAGTAAAGTCATCAGGACCTGTACCTTGTGCTGGCGATACTTGGTGACTCTGCTCCAAGCCTACATCTCTCTAGCTGATTAGCCACAATTTGCCTTTCCACTTCCAGTTCTCTGGTAAGTCTTTGAAATTGAAGCTCCTGAAATTTCAAAATAAAAAGAAAAGCATTCTTGATGTTAAAAAATGGGTGTGGATTAACTCTGAAACAATCACTGATTCATCACAGTTGTGTTTTGACTCTTCCTTAGGGGAATAAACTATAAAAGTGGAAATTTAATGGTTCTTTAAATCAGTGATTCATGCAAATATTGATTTATCACCTGTTACAGAAAGAAAAACATGTTTAAGCATTCTTGGGTTTTATTCCTCCTTCAATTAAAATTCTTGTGTCGTCTTATGTTACCAGTCTAACAAAATCAGTGCCTATTAAGTCAGTCATCAATTTCATCTATAAACAAGGAAACCGGAACATATCATATCCTAACCTTTCCAATCACAAACCTTCAAATCCTAAGCTATCATACATTCTGACTGTAGTTGGAAGCCTTAAGATTTATAATTTCAAACTGGCTGAGTGTAGAGATGTGCTATTTCACCTATTCCGAGTTCAGCTTTTTTTATATTTCTTGGTCAAGGGTACCAAACTTCTTCAGCCTTTGTGAGAGGCTTTTGGATGGAACGTAACGCTGCAAGGGTGACGTGGGAGATACCAGTGCTGCACAGGACAGGTGTTACCAAAATCTGGAACCATTTTGTACAGCACTCTGAAATCCAGACTACGTCACATCAAAGGATATTGAGGGTGTTTTTCTCCTCAGTTAGCTTTTATTGACCAGAGAAAAAGGTTCTATTGAGCAATTGCATTATTTTTCAAACTGATACTGTAAGCCCTCTGAAGTTGAGGTAAACCATACAAAAATAGATGAACACCAATATTTAGTAATCGGATGAAGCAAGTCTTATACACAGGTCAAGTGCAACACAGAGCACTCCTTTGACTTGAAAGCTCAAATGACTGACGAGATTTCTCCCGTGTGTGACTCATGTAATGGTACTGCTCAGCCGCTGTATGGGAGCCAGAGGTAACAGCTCCTGCAAACTGCTCCTTCACACCCTGCATCACATGAAATGGGGCTGAACCACGTCCCTTTCACCAACCGCTCTCCACTCCCTGCAGCTTGTGCCCCTCTTCGGTAAGATGAAGGGTGCTTCAGCAGTGTTCCACGGCTCCCAGCACTCTGCAGGGATCTCTGCTCCCTGCTCCAGCCCCAAGAGCTTCCACAGCGCACAGGGGACTTGGACTAACAAGTCCAAAGAGGCTCAGAATAAGTGTGGGGAAAAGCTATTCTAAGAAGTTGAGATAAATATTTTTCTACCAATGACACATTGAGTTCACTCCAAGAACACCCCCAAAAGAAGGCTAATTAGTACCTATGCCATCAGGCAAGCAGCTGAGGCCCAGGGCAAACAGCAGCTGCCCTGCTGCCAAAATGACTAGATTAGATGACAAAACTGAAAAAGTGACTTCTGAAGGTCTGATCTGAGCCCCCTACACCACACTGGCTGTTACACACACATAGCTGACTGCCCTTCCCAGGGGATAGGAGGGATTGTGGACACATCCCAACATTTCTGAGAACTCACTAACCAAACTGAATAAATACCCTAACATCCCAAATTTTGGTCAGCAAAAGTGGGTTTGCGTCCAGGACATGTTTCCTGTTCCTTACTATTAAACCAATATTTAAACAGCAATGTCATGGATGCAAACTGCAAATCTGAACCCATTGTTATTTACTGATCTTTTAATTAGATGAATAAAATGAAACATGCTAGCAATTAATTGCTTCCATTCAACCAATCTCTATTAATTTTCCTTTTCATTACAGATAGAGGCATTAATGAACACATTATTCTAGAAAACGTCTTGCTGCGTAACATCTCAAGTAATAAAATGTCCATTTAAATAAAAATTCCTTTTTTTTGCCCCACACTACAAAACTTCAAAGGCAGTTAAAACAGAAGAGCTATTCTATTTTTCTTGCGAGTAGAAGAGCTGAATGACATAAGTGGACAACAGAGCAATAAATTTTACTTCATTTATTCAAACTACATTTAAAAGCAAAACTGACTTGTATACTATCAGAAAAACTGAGATAAGGAGAAATAAGAGAAAAAGCCACCAAGCCTCATTTGGCCACTTCAGAGGCACTTGCACTGCTGAGTCGGGAACATCATAATCACACCATCAGCTCCTTATTTACATTGTTTCTCACTTTATTTTGTTGTTGATCAGAAAGCCACAAACGGCACAATGCACTGAACAGCAGAGGGGTAAGAGGCCTGGAACTCATCGGCGAGTTTTAAATCACTCTGATGCTTAGGAAGATCTAATGTGCTTTTGCAAGTGCAAGCAAAGTAAGGAAAAAAAAAAAATCCAGCTCTATTTTCTATATTCTGGTGTGCTCAGCCTGGGAGCTCTATGAAGCAGCAGCTTACAAACTTTGAAAAGATGAGTGCTGACTTTTGTATGTGCCTTCTTAAATTTGATATCTGCAGCAGGTGATATGTCTTAAATACCTGCATAAATACACAAGATGGATAGTTTTAGAGCTACCATCTTTTTTACAGCTGGAATACCTCATGCTTTAAAACTTTTCTTTTAGCTTTAATAATATTAGTATTATTATAGAAAATGAAGTCCTAACCAACTCTAAATTGATCACCTTCCTAGTTTATGCTTTCTTAAAATGAAATTTTATACCACTCTGAGTGGACATACCCCCACAATTCATATCTATCAGACAGCACACTAGTTCTGGCAGGAATCTATTGGAATTTGTTTCCCTATCCAGCTTCTCTGGGAGCAGTGGGAGAGCTCACTCCTTGAACAGGATGCTCCCAGCACAGAGGAGCTGCTGCCCTGGGCACAAATCACAACTCACTGACTCCTACAGAACTGGCTACTGACAAAATGGCATTGCAGGACTCAAATACAACTCATAATAAGCTTATTAGCATTTGCAGCAGAACATCTATGTGGCAAGCACATAGTAAAATCACAGACATAAAATTAGAGAACACGCTGCCATACTGCATCCCAAGGCGCAAACAAACCTCAGACAGACACACTACACTGGCTTGGCCAGAACTACTTTTATTCAAAATTATTCAACCTACATTAAGAGGAAAAAGCAAGCTGTAATTCTATAAACCTCTTTAGCAGCAACTACTTAATCACCTTATCAAACCACAGGTTTTATGTTCATAACCTAAAATTCCACTGCAAAGCCACAGACCATAATTCTTCATACAAAACTACAATAAAAGACAGCTTTAAACACAATTCCAGCTCCGCATCAGGAAGCACACATACACAGGGCAAGAAAGCAGCTCACTTTGGAAAGCAGTGGTACTGACTGCAGGCAGACAGGCTGCTGTGAGTGAAAACCAGAGCCCAGAACATTTTAGAGCTGTGTAACCTCCTCTCGGAGGCTGAAGCTTTCGGAGGAGGGCCGAACCCTGTGATGATGTTGTAGTGGTCACACCAGGTGACCAACCGCTCTTCCTGGGCGAGCTCCGCGTGCCCAGCAGGAATCTCACTCAAGATGACACTTCACTGCACCAAGGTACAGGCAAGGCCAGTTACACCAATCTCAACAGCTGAATCCTCTTTCCATGTGAAAGCTGAGCATCTCTGAGAGGCTGGTGGCTCCAGAGCAAGGGACAACAACCACCAATACACTGTGCTGAGCTCTTGCCAGCAAATATTTGAAAACAAGTAATGGGAATGCTGTTTGCACAACTGACCATGAAGACCGCCATTCTCCTGTTGCAGGCTTTGGATAATAAAAGAGGGTTTAGGGGCAATTCTGTGCCTTCTATCTGCATCCTATCATGATACCATGTTGGAGATTCACCTTTTTCATTTATGTTAATGAGGAACTTTTACCCCTTAGTAACATGGATGAGAATGAGGAATTTACAGTAACCACGTTGAAAAATAAAAATTACTTTTTTCCTGCCCCATTGTGATTTGAACACCTCTGGAAAAACACAGCTTAAACAAACAGTGGTCCAGGTGGCTAGCGAAAGGTTTTCTAGTGACAGCTTCGCAAGAATCAGCAGCAATCGCACAAACAGCGAAGCGAAGTCACAGATTCCTTTTGAATGGTTCATCCCTGGCTAGCCAGACCCAGATTGGACAGCTGGACATCAGAGGGAGATAATGCCTCTAATAAACAAAGGTATCTCTTGCAGCTTCTTGACTTGACCAGTTCTCAGTGGCTGCTGTGGCAGAAGACTGGGCAAGGATGGGCTGGTACTCCCACTCGCAGTAACATTGGGATATGCTAAGTTGCTTCAAATGCCAAATGTCACCGTCTATGAAATACTATGAAGGTAACTGTAAGCTGAACTACGAAATGTGTTCTAATCACAGAAGTGTTGTCTGTTGAACAATTGAGCTGAGCCTCTTCCAATAGCTCAAGCTGCTCATCTAAGACAGTGTAGCCTACATTTGTGAGGAATATTTTTACCTTGCGTTTATTATTTCTTATCCAACTGCAACCACAGTGCAGAGCCACACAACTTCCATCACCTGTGAAAGTTCACACAGTGCTAGAGAAAAGGCTATTATATTTAGGATATTTTCATGGTATAAACGTGCAACAAAGAAGAGGACAAACAAAACAGAAGTTGATTTATACCTTCCTTCACATTAACCTCTAGCACTGATCTATGCAGAGTTCTCTGTTTCCACCTGCCATAATTCAGAGCTGGATCAAGCAACTGACTACCTAAACCCACACTGAATACTGAATTTTCCAAAATGAATATCATACTGTAATATTTAAATTCTCTACCAGAATCTATTGCAGAAAAAGCCTGTACTTCTAACTAACCATATTAGAGCAATCTTAATATTTTCTGTAAAAATTAAGTTTACTCACGCACACAACTGCATTTGCATGCTTTCAGTATCTCAGTATCTTCCAAAATAGAGGACAAAAGATAAAAAATTGGACAGCGTAGAGAGAATCACAGATTACAGGATGTGAGATGACACAGCTACAATTACTGGCTGATCACACTTACTCTGTATTCAACAGCAGCAGACCATTAAAGCCCTTAATACTTTTATGCGTGCATTGTTCACTAGTCTGGTACAAAAGTTTAGTGCTGCTCTAGCTGATGAGGGATCAAAATTTCAGCATTTATTGAAAAGCTTACTGTTGCCAGTGGCAGGAGGGAAGAATGGCACTGGAGACATTCCCGGACTGCCTCTGACACATCCTCTCTGGAAGCTTTGTGACAACGCTTGGGCAGCTCAAGTCAGTGCTGGAGCTGAGGGTACTGCTCTGCCAGCTGGGGACCAGGGCTCAGTTGCTGCTGAGCAGACAAGCTGACAATCTCAACTAAGTGTGCTGCAAAAGGTGTCAACACTCCAGTATATGTCAGAGGCACCCACAGTTCCAGATAGGCTCTTTTTCAAGGGGAGTTTTTCCTCTGAAGCCTAACAGTACACAGGAAAAAGGAAAATTAACTTCTAGGTCATCACATGGATAAAGGAGTACAGAGAATTTTGATTAAGGAAATGAGCTAGCTATTTCACCTGAGACAGGAGCGGCATTAATTTTGTCCTAGAATAATTCCTTTAGGAAGTTGACATCTCAGACTTGACTCACCGAAACTAAAAATGCTGGTAAACAGCAGAAACTCTAAACCTCAAAATTCTGAGATTAAATAGGCAAGAGTGACCTATGCAACTGAACACAATATTAAGAAAGGTGGAAGAAAACCCCAGTTCTTCCAGCCATTCACAAAATGTTGACCAAGATTTTTGTCTCACTCATGCCAAACTTGGGAGGAGTCTATTTAATGAAAAGTACTGCCTTCAATTCAGAACTGCACACATTTATCACCTAACTGATCACTAGATTCATGCAAATTAGAATTTCAAAGCGAGACTGTGAAAAGTTTGTGCCCAATTACTGGAAGTGCATTTAGTAAGTCTCTTTTCAGGTATCTCCATGAAGTGACATGCCTACACAGAATTTACAGCACCATATATCTGAACTGTAAAGAAATCTCCAAGACTTAATATCAGTAGTTCTCATTCTACTAAAGATGTTTTAACATGCAATAAAAAATAGGCAGAATGCATTCTTCCTTGCGTTTCTATCTGAAAAACATAGAGGTTTGCTCCCTGCTCCCAAACCCTACAAAAAAATCTCAAAAATAATGCAAAAAATTTGTACTTAAACAATAATGAAGGAAAAAAGTGAAGTGCACATTCTCTATTTATACAATACAGTTCAATACACTTGTACAAAAGGAAAAGATTTTGCTGAAGTCCTGAACAAACAACACTTCTAGAAAAACACGTAAGGAAACCCAAGATTGGGTTCTTACTCTGTCACCTATTTACTAAAGAAAAGGTGAAAAGTTGCCTGTCTCTAAATGTCACAAACAGCTAGACCAAAGAACAAACTAAAAAACCAGCCGCTGCTGCAAGTGCTTCTGTCTTAGCAAAGACATTAAAATCAGCATATTCCAGTTACTTTTGAAAACTGCATTG
The DNA here is from genome assembly GCA_013397755.1 of Cnemophilus loriae. Classification (NCBI taxonomy): domain Eukaryota; kingdom Metazoa; phylum Chordata; class Aves; order Passeriformes; family Corvidae; genus Cnemophilus; species Cnemophilus loriae. The sequence continues at coordinate 169,290 of VZTF01009818.1, read as the reverse complement.
ACGAGTAGCTTTTCCTGCAAGACCTTTTCTCAGCCCAACTACTGAAAACTAATGTGCTAAGCATGAAATGCACAATTCCAAATGATCCCATTTAATCCTGTCAATTCAGCAGCAGTTCATTCCAAATCCAGCAGTTTACAGCTTGCACACAGAAAATAGCAGTGAGTCCACAAACCTATAAGGGGCAGTTGGCAATTAGCTGCCCTACATTCCAACCCCCTCAAAAGTTACTGCTACCATGCTGCCCCTACAATTTTTAACAAGTTGTTATCTTAGTATGAAAATACTCAATTTACTTTTAACATGGATAAGAGACTCCCTACAGAACTCAACTAAACTTCTATGCAGGATTCAGAACTCCCCAGGATTCAGAAGTATAGTACAGTTTTACTTTTATTTAAAACTTGTTTCAGCAATTCCTAAGACACTTCTATCCATGATAGTGTGGAAGCCTCGTAACATTTTAGAAGTGAAATAGATGTTTTGAGGGAAAAAAAAAACCCAACCCTCCTCTAAAACAAACCTATAGAAAACAATCTCCTCCCCAAACAAAAAAAAATAAAAAAAGAACCACAACAAACCCAAAATACTCAAAATCCATCATCAAATCCACTAAAAGATAAAAAATATGAAAATATGTTTCAACTTTATTACAATTAGCCTAGGGATTTTCCTGCATTCAAAAAGGAATTCCTCTGTTAGAATCACAGAATCACTGAGGTTGGAAAAGGCCTGCCAGACCAATGAGTCCAACCTGTGCCCAATCCCCACCTTGTCCCCAGCCCAGAGCACTGAGTGCCACATTCAGGCCTTCCTTGGACACCTCCAGGGATGGGAACTCCAAACCTCCCTGGGCAGCCCCTGCCAAGGCCTGACCACCCTTTCCATGGGGAAATTCCTGCTGGGGTCCACCCCGAGCCTCCCCTGGCCCAGCCTGAGGCCGTTCCCTCTCCTCCTGTCCCTGTTCCCTGGGAGCAGAGCCCGACCCCCCCCCGGCTGTCCCCTCCTGTCAGGGAGTTGTGCAGAGCCACAAGGTCCCCCCTGAGCCTCCTTTTCTCCAGGCTGAGCCCCTTTCCCAGCTCCCTCAGCTGCTCCTGGTGCTGCATCCCTTTCCCCAGCTCTGTTCCCTTCCCTGGACACGCTCCAGCCCCTCAGTGTCTTGCTTATATTGAGGCTCCCAAAACTGACCCCAGAACTGGAGATGACTCAGCAGTGTGAGCACACCGGACGGGCACTGCCCTACTCCTGATGGCCACACAAGTTTTGACAAGGGACAGGTGCCTTTGGCCTTCTTGCCCACCTGGGCTCATGTTCATTTTAAAACAGACTTTGAGCTTTGTTAGAAAAGCACAAAGCTGTAGTGATCTAAATTTCTTCACCGGTTACACCTGTTCTGCTCGTGTTATTTTATAACACTATAACTGAATCAAAATGTTCCTTTCCTAAAATATGACCAAGGGAGATTGACCCAGCTGTCTGACACCTGACTCAACGAGAGACTGATCAGAGCTTAGATGACAGGCTTCAGTTTGGTTAAATAGTTGCTTTAAACTGATTTGGGGTCCTAGGAAAAGGAAACAAATGGAAAGTGTATTTAGAAGCAGCTTGTAGGGTTCATATGCTAATTAGCGCAACTTTTTATATAATCGTAAATATCGTCTCACGGCCATGGCAGAAATCTTACAGTAATTCAATAGATTTATCTATCTTAGAACTACTGTAGTAATTTTAGAAGTTTTTATTACATTAAAATCTTGCCCAATTTGACAACAAATAATAAAGGCTTTTCTTGATTGTGTTTCCACTGCAGTGTTTCTGAAGTACTTGGGTCAGCGTGTGGCAGCTCTATTTTACAAACACTGACCTGCTGCACCTCGCAGCAATTCCTGTACCAAAGGAAACAGCAAACAGTGTAGCAGTTTCTGTTCAAGCTTAATAAAGTAAAGAACTTCACTGGAAAATATTCTGTTCTGGGCTTTCTGCCACACAGGAAGGGTGTTGAACATGTCAGTGTCCATAATTATTATCAACAGAAAATATACCAGAAAGCAACAGTTCAGCTCTTAATCCTTTCATATTATCACTTCCAAGAGTGAAGGACAATTTACATCTTCCTCCCCTCACACTCATTTTGTGTGTCTGTACGTTTCACAGTAAGGCTCCAGTTCTGAAGTTTGTGTAACGCTAATGATTAATGACAATTTAATTTTTTTAGCTATCACCAGAATTTAGTTATGTAATAGCCCACATATTCAATAGTCTTTTTATAAATGGAAAGAGGAAGAGGTTTTAACCTCCTTTTCAAAAGAAAGAAATATTGCATTATAATTTTTTCTCTGGGACTAATAAAAAGATAAAAACATTGCCTGGGCAGGCAAAGGAACGCCAACAAATGCCTTTAGTGCACACTCGTGTATGAAGCTGTTTCCGACAGCGCTGCCCTCACTTGCTTGGTGTGATCCACCACGGCTGCAGCGGCAGCACGGAGCCATCTCGGGCAGGGGGATCCCTGCCTGGAGAGCCCAGCTCTGACACCGACACTGCTCACCAGCTCAGCCGCTACCATGAGCACGGTCTTTGTGCGCTCCAACATCAAATGGACCAACTTAAAGCCAGCACAAACGTAATTCAAGCACATGAGTCCAAATGGCCATTTGTGACGGGCTAAGATGGCACAAGGCAAACTGCTGTCCGATGAGAGGGGACTGAAGGTACCTCTAACTCTTGGCTGGCTTCTCACACTGCAACAGCCTCTGGCATTGATACCCTGCACACTGCAAATGTGAATACTAATTTTAACACTGCTAAGAAATTTTTAGGGTTGCTATTGTCACCTTAAATTACTTTTGAAACTACTAATTTAGACACGAAAATACAGATTCAAATTTCATCATCCTGCAGAAAATTTTTGTTTAACAATAAGGTATTATGCGTATGAAAACTGTTGATATCAAGAAGATACAATCTAATTCTCACCTGTTTTAAAAATATTAATACGGGACAACATAAGAACTAATACAGCAAGTGTTTGCATGCAGAGCTACCATCTTGAATCAAGCCCTGATTCATCTTCAAGGAAGTTCCAAAACAGAGACAGCAAAGCAGATTTATTCTGAAGTTCAGATGTTACAGTTTGTGTATGAAGTCAATAAAGATGACCATTATTTCTTAGTACAATACAATGAAAGCCAAAGTATCCCTTCTCCCTTTGTGTTCTTTACATTTAAAAAGAAAAAAACAACAAAAACTTTAACTAGAGTGTTTCCTTGTAGAACTGCAATTTTTCCCACTTCAATCAAGGCTGAATTTGATTGCAAACACAATTTTATTTTTCCTATAAAATTATCACTTTAGATACACACCCATAAATGGGCTGTAGATTTAAAATGTATTAGTACCTTGGTATTGATAACTGAAACCAAACTCAGAGTTTAAAGCCCATTTTTTAATAAAGTATAATTAATCATACCCAATCTGTATGTGCAGGACTTTGTAGCACTGAACTTTTGCTTTGCAGGACTTACAAGGACTGATTCCAATGTTGCGTCAATTCTACACTAGCTTTTCTTCTTTTTTCAACACTAAACCTGCATTTCCAGTCTGACTTACAACAGCAGTGCAGACATTCTAAGGGACACAGAACACCAGAATAATGCTTCTGTTTAATGCAGGTAACTGAACTCCTTACATTCAGATTCTAAAACCGATACACGAACTAGACTATAGTGACACTAGGTCTCATGCTACAGAAACAAACAGTGATGGTTGTTCCAGCAATGCAGTAAGAGACAGCAGTTAACTCGACACACACTCCAAACTGACGAATTGCTGAAAACAAGGCAGATACCTGTTCCTTTACAGAAGCTAAAATGGTCGTGGCAGTAGTCTCTGGTTCCATGCCTGGGCCTGTGGAAGTCTCCTGCGCTGTTTGCGGCAGCCCCTCCTCCACCATTGGGTTCTGCTCAGGGGCTGGCATTTTGCCTGCAATAACAAGATTTTAAGACAGTTTACATTTTCAGCCAGTGATGTTTAAAATCCAAGTTTTCAGGATTATAAATTATATTTATTTTTTTTCTAGAAGCTTTCCAAATTTAACTAAATTAGCAGAGAACTTTGCCTTATTCTATGTTGTGTGACTGTGTTTCACCTTCACAAATGGAGACCAGAATCACCTACACAACCTGAGGGTTGGATAGGAGCAAGCAGGCAGCATGATGCTTCAAGATTATTTTTAAAAACACTATTTTGTGGTGGTTAATAAGAATAGCAAAATTCAAGATGCATGAAAAATACTGTGTTAACTAGTAAGAACACCTAGGATCAGTACAAGTCTACCATACATAGTTTTCAGCACAGAAGAATGACACGTAACAGTAGAATGCTCTGCTGTCAGGAACAAACTACGGAAGAGACTAATTATGGTAATAAAAGCTTAATGGGAGCAATGCTTCTAATGCTCTCTTTGCAAAAGAGGAAATTATAATGCTGAAGTTAAAGCAATTGCCCTGGGTTATGGATAGTGTGGAAAGGACTGACAGGATTAGCATCCAATAATCCCAAGTTATGTTATTGCAGAGGCAGCACAATAACAATTCCAATCCATGGAAAAAAGCAATTAATTTGTTCAATTATCAAAGTCACTATTAACTAATATTACAGATATAGTTATGAAGTGTGTTTAACGCTTTGAAAACAGCAAGTAGGTGACATTCACAAAGCTTCTACAGATACCATGTTTTAATTTCCTTCAGAAAATAAAGCTTGTGAAGTCTAATGTTAGAAGTAGTCCATATTTCATTTTAGATTTTCAGAACAAACTCACTCAATATTCCTAAGGCAGACAAACAGGAACAGATTCCTTCCCCATTCCATACATTATTCAATGTGAGTAGGGTGAGGAGATGCTTAGGCTGCAAATGGGCTCCAAGGCCGGGAACAGACCCATGAGACCCCTCAGTGTGGAGCTGTATTAGCCATGTGCGCCTGAATGAGCACAGGGCAATGCACAGGCACAATGCACACCTGTGCTGCAGAGCTGCATGTTCCTGATGGGATTGAAAGGGGACTTGAGTTGACCCTGGAGGGATCTCTCCTGGGATTGCCAGCCTCTCGTGAGGTTTCTGCCCTCACGCTTGTATGCAGAGCCCAGGCAAAGGCAAAGCCCTGTGTTGTCAGAGGAGTGCTGTGCTGCTATGGGTAGAGGTGAGGTGATGGTGTTAAGAACAAGTGCTTTTGTTCTGCTCTGTGTACGGCAGCATATGGCCTGTGACACGAATGGCTCCTGTTCAGGCCCATGAGCTCTCCTAGTGCTTCCACAGGGTCTTTATTAACCACTCTGTTCCGGTCTGCTAAAAGAGCTGGTGACACGGTTCATGTTCAGTTTCACTTCAGCCACTGAGGGAATCAAAGAATTTCAGGAAAACTCAGGTGAGATGAGTGATGAGAGGCAGTGGAGCAGTCATGGGGGCAACCTGTGGTGCAGAAGCCTGGTCACCCATCAGCTTCTACCACTGCAAAAGGAGAAAGAAAAGCTGCTTCCCAAACACATCAGAGAAGGAGCCCAACTCAGACTCAGCAAGGCAGGACTTTTCCCCTCAGCACCTTGCAGGTGAAGCACAGGGAGGCTGCCCCGTACCCTGAAATGAGCCTGTATGAACAGCCCATTCTTACCATACATCCACACCACAATTATCTTCTGGAACAAGGTAAAAGCAACTACGCAAACCCAGCCCTGACAGGTTTCTGGTGTCAGGACTGCGCAAGTACACCTGAGCACGCCAGCCCAGCCACACCAAGAGCCACTCCACTCCCTTCTCCCCTTCCCACAGACATGGGTGTCCCCTCACCTTCTTTCACCACAGACATGGGCCTGCCCTCACCATCCGTCACCACAGATGCGGGCCTCCTCTCCCTTTCCCTCACCACAGATGCGGGTCTCCAATCACCTTCCCTCACCACAGACATGGGTCTGCCCTCACCTTTTCTCACCACAGAAATGGGTCTGCCCTCACCATCCCTCACCACAGACGCGGGTCTGCCCTCACCACAGACGCGGCACTGTAAGGACCACACCACGCTGTCCTCCTCATCTCCAAGTCCCGCGGCCCATGGTGAGCATTCCTTCCTGTCCCAGCACAGTCAGGGCACCCACGGCAGGGCAAGGCCCTCCCCACTCATCCAAGGGCTCCCGAAGGGATTCCTCGCGCTCAGCCCGAGCTCCAGGCCCGTGGGTGTGCACGGCTGCAGGAGACCACAGCAAACTCTGTAACTGGAACAGAACTTACTCTCGACGAATAGAGAGACATTAAATGCTACTTGACTTCCAAGGTGCCACAAATGAATAACCAGACATATATGGCTATTTTTGAAACACTATTTTTACTGGTTTCAGCTTGCAGATACAAAGACTGCCACACCGAGCCTGTCACAAGCTGCGCGTCAGGTGGGCACACACCTAAAGCTTCAAGGACCGTTTCTACAGAACCCATTAAACAGCAATTAAGCAAGCAGAATAAAAAACTACCTCTAATAGTGTTATAATAGGATTTCGAAAAGTCAAATGCACAACTCTACGGTTTTAGAAAATAAAAACGGTTTCTTTAAAGTTTTACTTCTAAAAACCAACTCTTTAATCAAGCAGTAAGAACCCAAAGCACAAAATACATGTCACAATTCCATGTGTCACATCTGATTTTTTATATCACTTTCCATAGTTCTTTTATGACAATAACTCAGTGTTTCAGGTTTCTAAATGACCAGACAAATTTGCAAGCATATCAAGTAATAAAACTACCCAATCAAGCCTTTCCTTCATTTAGAAACATCTGCTAAGCAATCAAAAAGACAAGTCTCAAAAACTCACAAGTTACACATGTGCTTCTCTCAGAAGGGGGTTGCTTGTTGTTCCATGTACCCCACTGTGTCTCCACCTGCACATAGCGAGGCAGTGTCCACCGTGGTTTGGGATTTCCAGGAGAGAAGTACAAAATACAGGACAATAATAAAGCCAAGCTTTTAAGTAATAGAGAAAGTAGTACAGAATTCTCTATTATGCAGTTACGCATGTTTGCAGCTTTAAATCAATTACTACTGAGATGTGTTGTGGTTTAACCTGGTGGGCAGTTCAGTCCTGCAGAGCCTCTTGCTCATACCCTCTCCCCGTGGGATGGGGAGAGAATAGAATGGTAGAAGTGCAAAAACTCCTGAGTTAAGATAAAACCAGTACAACAGAAATAGTGAAAGCTGCATGTGCAAGCAAGGCAAAGCAAGAAATTCATTCCCCACTTCTCACAGGCAGGGAGGTGTCCAGCCATCCAGCAAGGCTCCAGCATGCATGGCTGGGAAAGGCAAATGCCATCATTCCAACGGTGCCCTTCCTCCTCCTCCTGCCACCTGCTACTGCTGGGCACTACATTGTCTGGGCTGGGATGGCCCTTCGGTCAGTGGGGTCAGCTGTCCAGCTGTGCCTCCTCCCTTGCTGGCTGGAGGGCAGGTAAGGGGCAGCACAGGCCTTTGCTGGGCAAGTGCTGCTCAGCACGGACTGACACAGCCCTGCACTACCAGCTCTGCGTTGGGCACAAGTCCCGGACACAGCCCCTTACTAGCTACTGTGAAAAAAAATAAACTCCCCCCCAGCCAAAGCCAGTACAAGGTGTCATCATGGTCCTACTTCTCTATTTCCAGTTCTTCCCAAAGGTCCAACTACAGTTTACAACAGGTAAGTTATGTCTTAAAACACTGAAATCACTGCAGTATTTATTCCATTAAACAAAAGAGACTTTTAAATTTTCTTTAAGACATAAGAGAAACCAAGCACCTTTTTTTCTACTTACTTTCAAAAAAGCACTTGATTTTTTCCAGCTTCCATGATGTGCCACAAAACCAAAACTATACTATATTCCACAAAAATGCAGTGCTGATCCCTTGTAAGTGACCACTTTCAAAGTATGTTGTCTAAATGAATGGTTAAAACTGAACCAACTAAAAACTACAAAAACATAAATGAGCACAGCAGTGAAACAATCTCAATTTGTCTTTTCCATAGTTTTCTCTCTCTTCTCACCTCAACACTGTGAATAACTTCTCAACCTATCTGTAGTAGATTTCTGTAACAAACCAGTCCAGACAACATCCCTCTGAGCTGGCTGGAAGGTGTGCTAATCCACTGGAACATAAAATATACTCAGTATTGAGTATCTAATAAAAACATCCAGATAAAAATCAATCAAATTAATTATTAGTGAAGGTGTCAGTGTTAAATGTGCATCTATCTCAGTGTTAAGAGATGTAATCAGAGACCCACACCCTTTCACACATGCAGTTGTTTTAACTGATGTTTCTTCAATTAACACATTTCTTGGCAAAGTTCCTGATTTTCTAATCTTGATTTCAGTATTAAATAACTGTTGGCTCCGATCCTACAAACACTTAGGTACACACTGGAGCTAATAACCAAGTCTGCTCATCCACCCCAGCCCTCCTGCCAGGCCCGTGGGCTCGGGTAACAGCGCAGGAGAGTAAGGGAGCGGGAGAAGCTCTCCAGGGCCCAGTCTCCCCCACCACAGCTCTGTCTAGGGATGCTGCTTAAGGACAGGAGCTCACCAAAGTCAAGTCAGGTTCTCATCCTCACCTTATAGCAACAGGAAATAGCAAGAGCTCAAGTTTCCTGCAACCAAGTGACTGAACAACGCTCTGCGTTCTGTCTGCCAGCCTGCAGAATGTGTTTGGATGGAGAGGCAGCAGACGACAACTTACCCACTTGCAAAGATGATGCAAGCAACTAAAAATGGATTCTGTGAAAGATGGCTCCAACATTTACTTAAAAAGCAGGGTTTGAAATTTCCAGATGCAGTACGTGAAGATACTCCAACAATCACACTACAGGCTAACCACTGTGTTTAGAGATACGTTTTCTTTACGGACATTAGTAGTGCACTGGTTCATGAGGACTTAAGGATGAAATCAGGAAAATAAATACATTATCTGATGAAAACACGGAAGAAACTGACTTCAGTAACGGCAGGATAAAAACCACCTGCACAACTGTGCAGACAGAGTCCCACAGTCAAAAAAGAAACCTACACATACCTGACCTGCTGCCTGAGAAGTGTGGGAGATGTGTTTAACTGAATTACCACTAAATTTAGTCTCTTCCTAATCTCTTTTTCTTTACAAGATATATTTTTTCTACTTTTTTTTGTTTCTTACTTAAATACATGCAGGTTCGAAAATCATTTGGTATTATGTCCCTTTTAAAATCTTAAAAGGTATATTACCCTAGCTTTTTGATAAACATATTTTTGTTACAGTTCCTAGCAAAAGACNTTTTTTTTTTTTTTGGCTGATGGCTACATACTTTAACTCCACTCCAGTGAGCAGGCAAGATTCTACATCCACAAATATCTAGTTGTAACATGCTCACGAGACTAATATGTTTTACAGTTTTCAAACTAACCATTCACCAGAAGGTATCAGACACGTACAGCAAGCCAACCATTTTGAATAAAGACATATTTATAACCACGTCCTTCAAGGCCTGAGGCACTGTCTGTAGCTCACCTGAAAAGAAGCCTCTTTGTCATCTGAAGGATGTCTGGAGAGCATTTACACTTTGCAAATGTATGGAGTACCAGAAGCTAAATGGCAATAAATAGGGTTTTCAGTAGTTTAAGTCAACAAGGCTCCATGACTTATAAGAAACAAGAGACCCCAAATCTGAACCTTCCCTTTGGGCCATCCCAGGTCTGTGCTGCTCCATTCTGCCGAGGAATCCAAATCCACTGCCATCAAACACAACCTCATCAGAGCGCAATGCTCAAAGCCAGCTCTGCAGACTAGCAAACAGACAGCAGATTGATCTCGAGGGATAAAGCTCAGTCTCTCTTCTATTGCAGACTGAGGGGGAGAAGGGACATGCAGCATCATAGAAGGATTTTAGGTTTTCCAAACAGACTGTCAGGTGATAAGGACATTCGTCGATTACTCATTCGACCACACACGGAAGGATAAATTCTCAGTTAGGTGTTGGAATAGACACAATTAATGTAGGTATGCAGTCCTTCAGAATGAATATCACAGAACAACATAACTTGCAAACTGACAGCTGAGAACCTGCAGCACAGGCATGCTGTACTGACAGCACTGCTGCCCTGCGTCCCAGCTCCAAACTGATACCTGCTCCATCTCCCACCTGAAAACTCCTCCAAACAAGCAAATGGCAGTTAAATGAGAATGGCTGCAAGTACAGATATAACCACTACCAACCACAACAATTGCTGCAGCTGCTATTCAATCTCTACCTGCATTTTCTCCTACCAAAATTATTGCTGAAGTGTGACTATGTTATTGCTAGAGATAATGCTCACTACCTGCAGGCAGACATGCCTCAGCTGGAAGTATCAGCAACCCAAATCTATGTTATATGCCTTTATAAAAGTGTGCTTCTCAATTTCATCATCTAGCATATCGGAAAAAAAATCATTATACAAAAAATTTTCTCAGTGATAAAAATTATCAGCTACAACCCCCATTATAAAAGACAGGTGGAGAGTTACAGACTTCCACAGCTACCCCTGTTTGGACAATGCCAGATTTTGAGTGATGTGGTGTAACATGTATCCCTGAGATGGTCTGGAGCCAGACACTACCAACCCCAGTCATATCCTGCCTTTAGAAAGGAACCAGCTGCGAGCAGTGATTCCCCTTGGACAGCTGTGTGTGTTCACTGACACCACAGCCTCCACATCTGCAGGGACAGCCACAGCCCAGGAAGGAGCCACCGACCAGCAGCGGCTCAACCGCGTTTGGCAGGGACAACAACCCAACTACACCCCTGCAAAACTGAGAAACTGATGATGCTGAAACACCTGCTTTTACTCAGGATACATTTATGAGTTCTTCAGTGCTACCTGGGATGATACCTGATACCTGCAGGATGTTCCTGCTCAAATGACTCCTACAGAAATGTCAAATTCTTGCATACTCTAAACACAGATTGAGGAATACCACTGTTCTCCAATAAACATGGCTATGGATTAGCAAAAGGTTTTACTAAAATGAAGTTTTATCGATTACTAAACTGCAGTTTACTCTTCTTTTTGCCCTGAAATAGAACTGCACAGCAAAACTCTGTTTGCTGGCAAGAACACTCTACGTGCAAACTTTTATGTCTAAGCAAATGAAGCTCTCTTCTCCTCTGTTCTCTAAGCTAGAAGCTAAAAAAAAAAACAACTTGATGTAGAAGCAAAAGATAAGAATTAGACAACAAGCATCTGGCTTCTAAGGCCACAATTACCAATACTTCCATCAGTCCTCCAGTATCCCAAAGATTGGTATTATTTTTCCAAGGTGTATTTGATTTTGCTTACCCTTCAAAATTGAAAGTACTGGTAGTAGGATTACACATAACTCTACTCTATAGACAATTTAGTATTTCTGCTAATATTTTATGAAGAGATGAAGAGTTTTGAACACCAAAATTTACAAATGATATCACAATTAGAGGACATCAAGGACAATTGAGCAATTTGAGGAAAACCACAAAGAAACATGAATGAGCCAATGCTGATAAACACAAAATCACATGAACTGTTCCCATCCAAGTGACAGGGGTAGGCAACAGAAACACAGCTACAAAATTAGGCAGACTCGGGTTAAAGCGCCCGGCTATGTAGGGAGACCTTTTGCAGAAGTGCCAGAGGGGAAAAAAGTCAGGCCAATGGTACATTAAATAATGTCAATAATTGTAACTACACTCCAAAACAGAGGTCCACAGTGTAAAATGTAGGCAATCCAGCATACAGCAACAAAAAAAATTCAGAGAGACAGAAAACTATATATTGAAGGAATGAAGAATAAGTGTGGAAATGGTCAAGAAGCAAAACAAACACCGAATAAAGGCGTATGGTTCAGGTTCTTAGCTGATGGCTCAGTTAAAACAAGGAGAAACTTTAAGAACAGCATTCACGGGCTTCCTGCTGTGTGGCACAACTGCATCTTTATGCAGCACTACAAGATCCTAAGATGTGATTTTCTTCTCACAGTGGAAAAGATTTCTTCCTGTAAAATCTGCTAAAGGCATGCAATTTTGTCATGAGATGGCAACATTTTGCATCAAAGTTTACCAGTTGGAGATGCAATTTAGATAGCTTTCCTGCCTCAGTTCCTGAAAGACTGAAAGTATGACTCAAACGTATTTTAAAAGCTAACATCAAAGGAATCTCAAATAGTCGTCACAACAACATCAGTCTTATTTCTACCTTTTAATTCCCTGCCCCATATTCTAGTCACATGCTAATTCCTGAGCAGGGCAATTAAGCCCACCAAAACCAGTAAAAGGCACTAGAACTTCAAGTGTTAGGAAAGAGCGTGGGTTTGTTATATCAAATCTACCTAATTTTGTTCTGTGACAAGAGCACTAGAGAAACACATTCTGTGTAAAGTCTTGACACTGCCATGTGGCTATGTGAGATGCAACCAAGGTGAGAGAACTGGGGAAAAGAGAGGTGACCAGGGCAACTCCTTAGGTAGCTGAAGTCAAAGCAGCAGTTCACTTGCATGGAAAGGCAGCCTGGGAGTGGGCTCTGTCACAGCTGTGCCCACGCTCCCTGGGACAGCAGCGGGAGCTGGCACCCGTAGGCATTCGGTAGGGCAGGGCTGGGGCAGGGGACACACAAAGCATGGAGCGGTGGGCCAGCACGCAGAGCTCAGGAACTACAGGAGAACCCAACTTGAACAGCAAGCTCAAAAACAGCTGAACCCAGCCCATGCCAAACGCTGAAGTTTGTTCATTGACCCCAACGATACCCAATTTCGTATCACCTCCCACACATAACCCTGCCTCACCCACACTCCAGGTGAGTCAGGTGACAGAGAACCAAGTCCTGCATCGAAGAAGATACAAACAGCAAAACAACAGCTCTGAGGAAAACACAGAGCTGGGATGCCTGTAATCAAAGCACCTTCCCATGACAAAGAATAGAGAGGGAAAAGAAAAATAAGATACCTCACTGATCCCTCCTGCTTATTTTCCATTTTACACTGCATTGAAAATGCACAATCTTCCCAGACTGCTTCACTGAAGTTTTGTGCACTCAGTTTCAAGCTGGATCAATTGAAAAGTCATAAGAAAGCAACCAAAGCAATGCAAATTTTATGCAGAAGTTGCCTGTGTTTGGATATAAAGCAGAGACTTTTGGGAAAAGCAGTAACAGCTAAAATACTGAAGTCACTGCAGGAAAGACAAAACAATAATCAAGGATAACATTTAAGAGCTACAGCTACCTTCTTGCCAGTATCAGACAATATAAATTACATTAATTATTTAAGTGTTGCTGTCTCCTCTAAATGGAATACTGGGGTTCTCTTCTGTCCTTCCAAATTCAAACAAACACGATTTTTTAGATAATTTCACAACTACAGATAATGGAAAAAATTAAATGTTCACACTTAGGATTTAGACATGCCTGACAATTAATACTGATATACTTAAATAAGCGATGCTACCAACAGTGAAGATACAAACTCAACCAGTTATTTTCACTGTGCTGTAACACAAATCTCAGAATGAAGGGTTTAAAAGGCAGAGATCTAAAACCAAGCCTCTCAGTAACAAGGAGGGAGTTGGAAAATTACGCAATTTTAAGTCTTAAAAAAATACAACAATTAATTAGTGTTTTAGGGGATTTCCACTATCAAACCTGAGAAAGCCTGCTCCTGCTTGCCCTCTGCAAGTTCAGGAGAACGTCAATACAACAACTCAGGAAATACACTCCTGGATGACACCAGCAGAAAAGAATGCACTTCCACCACTTGCGAGATCGCTCTTTATTGCTCTTTTATGTAATGCTTACGGAGTAATTGTAGTTAGAGGCATATCTTTCCATTTTTAGAATGTCTTACTTCAGCTTCATAAGAATATATACAATTTCAGATAGCTGCTATTGACCTGTCCGTTCTGAGCGCTGTGAAGTACGGCAGAGGAAGCAGCGGAGCACCGCGCAGGAACGGGCCCCAAGCCAAGCAAGGCCCGAGCCCCCTTCGGCAGGATACAGCACTGAACCCAGGCCTGTTGGGAAGGGAGGAAGCCACCAACACCCAGATTACTGTATTGCAGAAACTGAAAATACTCGGCACACAAACCATTTATGCCACCTAAAATCAACCATTTCAGTAAGGTGCTCCGAGGCCGCTGCTAGTCATCTTCTCAGTATCGCAGACAGCAGGATAAATTACAGATGATAACAGAATGCATATCCACCTAGTTGCATTTTCTTGTCTATTTGTGAGACCACTTCAAATCCAAAACATTTAAAACGGAGCTTTTCAGCAATAGCACGGGAGTTCTACAGAGGGTTCAAACTGTTGGTTTGGGTTTTTTTAACTTAATATAGGACATTCTCTATTACTTCAATTCTCATACGACTCGAGAGGTAAAGCTGCAAATACCAGAGCAAATGTGAACATGCCCAGCAAGGAGGGGCAACAGTAGGCTCAAAAATCTACCTTACACATACCGTTTTTAAAAGAAATGTGTAACACCCCACTTCTTTCGTCAAACTAAAGCACAATAAAAGCTTAATGAAAAATGTCATATATATATATGTATATATATACAGTCTGCACATAATTATTTCTTTAGATAAGATTTTTAAAGAATGGCAAATACGTTTCGTAAGTTATTTCTCTACAGTAATGCTGCTGGTTAATGCCAAATAATACTCAGCACATCTTCTGATGAATACTGTCAAAATCTTTTTCGTATATTTTAAAAGTAGCCCTCAGCAACATTATTAATGCAGACTTCAGATCAGCACATTCACGTACAGCAGGGTAAACATGCACACGCACTACTTTGTCCCATTTTTATCTGTTCTTAATACTGATGCTGCTGCTGCCTGTCAACAAAGGATAGAGGTTACAGCATAACCATTAATGCTGTTGAGTCAATCTCCAACAGCAGAGAAGAGATAGCTGCTAGTAGTGACCACTCACACTTTGGGGTGGAAGCTCTATTAGAAACAGATACCACTGGAGTCTTGGTCCTGTAAGACCCAGCTGCTATAGACATCAATCAGCACAGTGGGGCACAGCTATTCATTTAATGGATATGGTGACAAAAAAAAGCAGTTAAATAAAAAAAGATTACTCAACAAACTCAAGCCTAAAAGATACAACAGAAAAAAATCCGTTGCCAAAATCACCATGGAGCACATCATTATGGACTGATTGAATTTCCAAATGGAAAGATAATTCAGCTAGGCAGAACTGTAACTTTAGTGGTGGACTTGAGAAGAACCAGTCTTATGAAATAGAATACAATGTGGTGACATGAACCAGCTGAGCCCAGCAGAGCTGTCTGATGCTCCTGCTCCCAAACAAATCCCTATCTATCCAAAGCAGTGGAAGGGATGACACACAGAGACATGCAACATACATCTAAGCTAACAGAGGATTCCTTATCTGGGAAGCATACCTACTTTTAAAAGAGATACGAATGCAAAAGAAGGTTGCTGTTCCCTTCCTAGCCTAAGGGGAGTAGAGAAATCTACCTGTCTGCTGTTGTTTTCCAAGTCAAATACTAATGGAGTTCTGAGAAAGCTAGAGACAAGCAAGCCAACCAGGGCTTGCTAAAGCAGCACAGAAACTAAGAATGACACAAATATCTGCAGAGGAAACACATCCAGGTAACAGCCCAGCAGGTACCTCAGTCAGAATAAGGTAAACACAGCCTCTGTTGTCGAATGACTGTGATTATGCATGCAGCCTGCTTAAGGAAAGGAAGGCAAGCAAGTAGTATTAACACAAAGCTCCATCTGGAGAGAAGTCTCTCCACTAGGAATTCCCTCGTGATTGATCACATTTAACACCAGCAAAACAACAGCCGTTCACTTCTTCCAAATTTGGGGGGATTTTGGTAGGCAAGAAGGGCATGGGGCATTAATCTTGCCAACGCTCTTTACCCAAGTCACAGACAGTGACCAAAGAAAGTTTCTATGACAGACAGCAAGGTCATCACCAAGAGGTAACTGGAGAGAAGAACACAGCTGCTCCTGTGAGATGGCCACAGTGATGGCCCATGCTGTTGTAGAGTGCATCAAAAACACACTTCCAGCGGAGAATCTGAAGTGTTGCTGCCATTAGAATGAAATGGAAGGTAACTCAACACCTGGCACAGGCCTTGTTTCTCACATTTGCAGCTGGTTCTGCTGCTCTGCCTCAATTCAAAGGCTGTCATGATGATAAAGAAACCAAACCCTCCTTTTTCATCACCAGGAACCTTTCAAAATAGAAATGGACAAGGTATTGTTTTCTCTGATTAAAGATAAGGAAACATTTGAGAGAAGATCAAACAGGCCTTAAATGACCGTAAAGAAATTTATCAATGTAACTACAAATTAGGAAATTTCCCAGAGAAATAAACATTTCGGAAAAGTAAAAAAAGTATAGTGAATATATCATCTGAGAATAGAATTACTGGTGGCTATTTTCTCCACTGTTGTAATTGCACTGTTAGGATCCATAAAGCGGATCCCTATCATACTGGTACCTCTGACTTATTTTTTCTTATTTGTACAAATAACATCATATCTACCTTAAGGGGAGTCAAACTCCTTCAATCAGAGTTAAACCAGCAGAAGGTAGCTGGCTCCTCTGGGATGTGTTTACAGGCAGTACTGCTTTGATTCACATTCTCCTGGCATCTCTGCAACTGGAAAATGTTAAGGTCGAATCAAGGTGATTTGCTTGCTTTGCTCCTTGGTAGGGCCATTTCAGTTAGGACTCTTGAATAAAATATACACCTATATCTTCATACAGTAACTCAACTAACTAATAAGCAAAGCTTTTACTGCATTTAGCATCCACCCATAGCACTCCAGCAATGCCAGGTACATCTGCATACCCACAAAATCACACGTTCATGTTCCACCTCATTTACAGTACAAGCTGGCATGTGAAAACTATTAGTTCAAGCCACTTTGTCTCCCTCCTCTAGCACTGTGTCAAGACTTCGCATCTTGGTTTAAGTTCAGCTGGGATGAAGAGGGATCTGATCCTGTCTGTCCAGTGTAGAGCAAGTCAAGGCCACAGCTGCTCTAACCCACCCAAATGAGCATCACAGTTATAGCTGTACCATGACAAACAATCACTTGGGGGAGATGCTGAATGTCCCCTACCCAAGTCACTCTGCACACACCAGTCATTATTCTCTTTGAATCTGCCGTGCAAACCCACACAGATCCTACGCTGCAGGAAGTTTGACAGAGTTATTCTTTCATCTAGAAGAAGAAATGATCAATGTTGGCCAGGTGAGAGGCACAGTCACTGCATCCCCTAACACACGCTTCAAGACAAAAAGGCAAAACAGAAATAAAGCTAGGGATTAGCACCACGTCAGTCAGTTTCTCCAGGCCCACTGCCAGTATCCTGGACAAGATTAATCATATCAAAAAACAGCCTCTGCTTCAAAGAAAACTGGGTGAAAACCTACTGCACACCTAAAACTGAAAGGGTGCCATTAGTGTTCATAAATCTGTGAAGTCTTAAGTCTCACAAATTTAACACATCGCACCAAAGTGCTTCACGTTCATACTGAAAAAGTACACTGGCAAGAAGTCTAAACTTTGGAGCATACAAGGCTGTCCATCAGTAAGGGCCTTTGAAAGGCAAACTAAGTCCCTAACACTACTGAACAGAGAGCTGCTCACTCCATGCACTATGTGAGAGATCAGCCAATGCATTAACAAGCATTGTATTTCAAAAAATTGCATATCCTCAGTGACAAGCATTGTCTTCCCACTGAACTGTGCCATTTCAGAGACTGAAAAGGTCCAAATATCACAAGCACATGGTAAATCCAGCTATCCACAAACCCTTCAGAACAGCTCCAGTGCAGCAGAGCAGAGATCCCTCTGGCTAATCCCGACTGACAGAGACCCGAGCAGAGGGTGTTCTGTACCCTGGGGCTCTCTCCCAGCCTCCACAAGGAAATGAGTTGGCTGCACAAACACAGCCTCTTCCAGTCTGGAATCAGCTAAATTATGGGGATGTAATTGTAAAGAAAATAAATCTCAACTTACAGTATCTTTTAAAAAGTTGTGCAAAATAGATAAATACTTTGAAGGAACACCAAATATCAGCTGTTTCCCATAAGTTTTTTCCCCATATTCTGTAAGGAATCTTCTTTTAAAAGCTCTAAGTACAAGTGATTCTTGCAACAAAAGATATTGCAGAACAGTGGTTATTCAACTGTTGTCTAGAACCAGAACTCGGTTCTGAAATACAGGTCAAGCAAGCTTAACAGTTTCGAATTTCAACAGACTAAACTCTTCTATAAAGATTTTCACTTCATACCTTAGTGTAAGAAATAATAAAATCCATTGACAAGTGTAAATCCAAAAGACAGCAGTACAATGGGAGGGTTGATAAAATATATCTTGTAAAAAATAAGGAAGTTAAGAAGCCTGTTTAGCCATCACAAGTACATCCCTGCTCTCCTCCTCCCCCAGGCTGTCCTAAGTTGCCAGAGCAGAGGCTCTGGGGCTGGTTGTTACTTAGCTCCTGGGCATTAGCAGCATGACATAGCAGAGCTTTCACATGTAGTATTTATGTTTGTACTGGGGAAAAGGACACACCACCCTTGAATTCTGGACTTACAAGGCATTTTTGCTTCCAAGACAAAAATCTCCATTCTGGCTATAATTCAGTACAAGATGCAAACTTAAAACTATCCTCAGCTAGAGGATAGTTTTAAGTTTGGAGATCAAAGCTAAGGCAGCCTCCACGAGATCCTGTGCAAGGAGGGAAACAGCTGAACACAATCCATGCAGCAGCACATCCTGTCTCCCCTGCCTCCAACATGTTTAAGTTTGCCCACTAAAGACTTGGAAGTGAGACAGACACGTCAAATATTTGGAAAGAAAACCCTCACAGGCAGGTGGCTGTTTGCCATGTAGACAACAGTAACAAGCTCTCCACAAGCTTGTGTCAGGGAACCTGGGGGAAGGAAGAACCAATTATCAGCTCCAAGAGAAGCAAGAGCTACTCTTGAAGTGACCTGCTCAGAGTTAGCAGTTCTTCATCTTGTGAGAACATTCCATACAAGCAGAAGGCAGCTGCTGGACTGTGGAATGAGGCCTTCCTGAGTGCTGCACAGCTGAAGGAAAAGCTGTCTGAACTTTTCACACCGGGACATTCTTCTAAAGCATGATCAATCAGCTTCCATGCACAAGGAAAAAGGTCACGTTTATGCTTCAAAACACACAAAGTGTCTGCACAGCAAAATCCTTTGTTTTCAGAATGCTCAATCACAACACCAAGTTGGAGAACAATCAGTTTAGAAAGACAGGATTCAGTAAGGTCTGGGAAAACAGCCCCAATGCTCAGTGGAGAGCTGAGGATTCCAGGTGTCCCTGCAGCAACCCCAGCAGGCCAGCCCGGCACAGGCTGCTGCAGAGCCTGGGTGTGTTATTCGGACTGGTGCGGACTGACCTGGGCTTTCATGCACAGTCACTGGTGCACTGAGCTGGAACTTCCACACCTGCTCCACCTGAGAGATGTGCACACAGGCCTGACTAACCAACACACCCTTCACCACATGGTCACGTTTGAACACTTGACCAAGAGAAAACATCACCCCACAGTTTGCTCTGCTGCACATAAATCATATTTTTCAACTTTCTAAAAAAAATCTGGAATATTGCCATAGCAAAACATTTTTGTTCTGTTGCAATATGACGGCTGTGACACATCAAGATGCAGAGAAAACAAAGGAAAATTCTGGGAAAATTGCAATAACTTGAATTATCTTTGCTATCTAAAAAAAAGTGTCTTCCTTTAGTATTTCAAATTTCAGTCTGAAATATATTAATATTCATATTATAGATTAAATCAATATACTAGTAATACAAAACAATTCAACAATACAATATTAACTAATACAATGAACTGTATCACTAACACAGCATTGCTGGAATTCTAACAAGGCAAGACTTCCTAAATCTAATGCACTCTACACCTCCTAAAAGCAGGAAGCTGTGAGTCAGGATATCTTCTTTTGTATCTACTATAGTAAAAAAGTTATTTAACATCTACTTATTATGAACAGCAATAAATGCATCAAGTTTAATAAAAACTGTTATCCTCCTCCACTGTGCGAATACATTTCCGGACTGGATCGGTGCAGCAGCAGCTCCCAATGGACAGTGGGTGGCTCCTTTCAGAGCACTCAGGTTGGCCAAAATAAAACTCAGCAGTTCATCGGACAAATCCAGTTCCTGGATTCAGTGCGCCTTGCTAATTCAACACTTTTTAAACTACTGCATATCTTCAGGGTGGGTTTTTTTGTTTTGGGATTTGGGTCTGTTGTTGTTGCAGTTTTTTGATTTTATCTCAGTGTCAGTACATGACTTGGTGGATTTTTTTGCTGCTTAAAAATAACCTGTGTTCCATAACTAAATTAAAAAAACTGAGCGTTGAAAGACTGACTACGTCAGCCTGAACAAAAGGTGTCCCACAACCGCCAGTGCTCTCTACCAGAACTTCAGAACTTCCTTAAGAAGGAAGAAGTGAGTGAACTTCTTAAGAACTTAAGAAGTGTCGAATTCGTGAACCACAGGAAGTTTTTCTGCCAGTCTGTCTACTCTGTAAAGAACTCTAAACTAGGATTTTTTTTAAAGTATCTTCTGGAAAAGAATGTATTTAATGACAGCGAAATTTCCCAAATCTCAGTGTACGCTGTTGCTATGATTTATGCTAAGAAACAATAGCAAAACTAAGAAAACTCAAACTCAGAATTTTCTTTCTTTATGTGATAGTCCAGACAACACAGAGCAAACAGGCACATCTCACAAGTCTACAAGCCAACCTGAGATTTCTGGATTCAATGTTTTTTTGTCTCCCATCCGAAATACAAACATGCTCCCAGGAACAAGTGATGTGTCGTATCAGTCATCTCACTGCCAATAATTTCAATTTCAGCTGAAATATGGAACTGGGTATTTTCATTACATTAGTTATGAGGACAAAGCTGGATACGAAGGCTATGGAGCAGCAACAGGTGGCAAGTTTTGTCAGTATATCTTCAATTAAGGCTGAATCAAATTACAGAGCCCAGCAGCCCAGGTTTAGTAGTGGATCACAAGCACCCTGGATAAGGTGTGTGTTACAAAAAGGCATGTTCTTGGTATCTTCTCCAGTCGTTTCATCAGTTTAAGTTTTGCCTTTCTGTCTGTAAGCTCTATGGAGCATGGACTTCCCTCTACTTCACAGAGGGCCATGTCAGTTTGGAGTTTAGACACAGGTATGATACAAACTAAATCTCCTGTCACGATATGCTATAATTTCAATACTGCTGTGTCATTTCTCAATAAGAATATATGGTAATTTTGTTTTTAAATAAAAACATGCTGGAAATACTAACTCTTTCTGAGATCTGTCTCCTTATGTATCTTTGGATACCACACAAGACTGGAGCATGAATTAACAGAAGACAATTGTTGAACACTATTACACAAACACACCCGTACACAGAATGTCTCCAGTTAACAGTCCAGTGCTTCACTTGTCCACAAGCCCCTGAAACTAGTTACATTACATACACCACCTCGGGTTTATTTTGTGAAAGATATTAAATGCTTCAGCTTTAAGCCTGTCACATTGACATGGAAGTTAAAGAATTATCATTTGTCTGAAATTGTTTCAGAGAGAGGTGAGTCTCTTTGGTTCTAGTTTTCACCAATCAGATTTACCTCTATGATAACAAATGCACCAATATTTAATTCCCGGGCTACACAACAGGAAGTTCTGCCAAGGCAAGACAGTGAAGAACATGGGTTTGGAACGGACAAGGTTTCCTGTCGGAGCACCTCAGATGCATTGCCTGCTGCTGCCTTCCCAGGGAAGAGGACAGAAATCCACCACGAACTGGAAATCTGCCGTTCACATCAGATTTCTAGCACAGATGGCATTAAGTAAGATCATATAAAGCAAACTAAGGGATAGATTAGGTGCTTTTTATTTGGACACGTGTAAAGCAAATGCTTTTGAGTAAATTTATAAAAACCTGTTAAAAGCATAGCCCAGATGATAGCCTTTGGCTTGCCACACCACATACAGAACATGAGGAGCTTTTGATAAGAAGATAAAGACAGGAAAAGTTTTTGGCACCCACAGAAACAAACAGAAATCCAGACATTTTTTAATGCTTCTTCCTTGTTCCTTACAGCTGGACCTCACAGGACAAAAGGCAATATTTGGCATCACACTACAGCTCCTCACTTGCTCCCAGATCTCTGCTACCCCTTGCCCTACCTGGCACTAGGAAAACTGCCCCTATCTTCCTGCCTTCAGTCCCTCCACCTCCTCCCGGGACATTCTCCCTCTTGCTCCTGCTGCCTCTGGAGGTGACCCCAGTCAGGCTAAGGGCATTTCTTGGACCAACCTGATGCAGAGCTACCCCTACTGCCAGCCCACACAGGTACCCCAAGACAAGCAAATCACATCAGAGCTTCCCCATGCAATGCTCTAAGATGTACCTCACTCATCAGGGAATGGCGACCTGGTGCCCTAAACTCCTCTGCACAAACTCAGCGAACCCTGAGGGCCAGTTCATTCCACAGCCTGCACAGCGGCTGTGAACCACCTGCCTCACACATCCCATAGATCCCATAGCCACAGGGGAATTTCATTCACTGCCCACAACCACCAGCCCATGGCACAAACAGTAAATACATTAAAAATCCCCCCACAGAGCTGTGATGCAGAAAGCAAGTTTCAACTTGTACACCTTCAAAGAATTTACAAGAGATTCCTTTCTCCTCTTTAATAACGAATTCATCACAATACCAATCAAAACATTAGATCAGCTATAACATGAATTTAAAGTTCACAAAAACACACTACATTTCATTTAGAACACTACATGGGGTGGGTAATTTTACTTATTTCTTGAATAATGGTTTAATGACTCTCAAATAAAGTAACAACTCCCAGTTTAATTTTGTCCACTAAAATAAAGACATATTTAAAATTATTTTTAAAAGCAATTAAACAGGAAGTTGACTGGTCTTCAATTCCTAGTGCTAGGTAAGAAATCTCTAAAATGCTGTGCAAAGTGAAAAAAAAAGGGGAAGATCTGTAAGAGATGGTCATGGAGACATTCTGGAGAAAAAGAGCAATTTTTTTTTCTTAATATTTTAAAATTGCAGTAACAGTAGGAAAACAGGTGTATAACAAAAGTATGCCTTTTTATAAAAATTCTGTTAAATGGCACCTTGTTTAAAGATACCATATACAAAGAACGCATTTTTCCCAACTTTCCGAAGCTGTCTTCATTTGCCTGTAAGAGTGGGATGCAATGAAGAGGACCAGAAAGTTGAAGACAGCCCCAGACATTCTCCACGGATCCCGCCAGCCAAAGGCTCTGCCTTCCCGCTGGCAGGGAGGAAAGGCAAGGAGAGGCAGCAGGGAACTGGCCGGGCTGGTTCCTGTGTCCTGCCCTCGCAGCAGACACCACTCGCTCTTCAGGAAGCGGGGGCTGACTCACAGCCGATCCTGAAAGGAGGACAAGCCTGTGCTGGAGTCACCTCTCTGACCCTGAACACGTGGCTGCTCCACGGCCTCCGGCCTCCCATGGCCCAGCCACCCACAGACCCTTCTCCTCCAGCCTTCCCTTTTCACGACAGAGACGGGGATTCCACTGCCAAAAAAGAAAAAAATTAATATCCTGTGAAAGTGATGGACTCCTTCCTTCCTCCTGAAATCCAGGCCTCTCTCGTCCACCTCGAAATAAAAGAGCGAGGTACTAAGGGCAGCAGGAGGAAAAGGAGCAAAGGTCTGAACACTGCTGCCAGCCACAGAGATTTAACTGACAAGACACTGGGATTCTCTTCAGTGCAACCAGAAGCTTTGGGAAGGTCACTAGAGGCCGTTTTTGGCTGTCTTCATCCTCCTCCTCCCCTCCCTCTGCAAACCTCCCCCGAGCAGAATAAATGAGTATTCTGTTTGGATAAAAGAACATGAGAAGTTATCCAATGAACTAGGACATCTCACAGGCCTTAGGAAAAGCAGCTGAGAATCAGCAAAGCTCCCAAGCATGCCCAGAGACCGGTCGGTGCCATCATCCCCTCCAGCTCTATTCCCAAGTTCTGCTGCCAGAGCCAGCACAGCCTGCTCCTCAGGAAGGGCCATTTCCACAGGCCTTGGTTCTGGGCTTGGCTGTATTTGTGTGTTTACTCTCCATCTTCACTGGCATTTAAACTGCCTTGTTGTCAGCAACGTTGCAATCAAGGCGAAGGCAAGTAGCAAGTGATAGCTACTGGCCATTCCCAACAGCCCAGTTTCACATCTGGCTTTCTGGTCACTCGCACGTACAGGTGTTCCAGGCATTTCTCTTTTTCCCACCTAATTACCAAAGTCCAAACCAGTTTAATTTTGGACTGACAGTACACGCCATATGCATAAGGATTTGCCATCTTACTTTTGCTTGAGAAAAAAACCCCCACCAAACCTAACCAAAAATGCTGAAAATTCTGGAATTCTGACCCACACCAACACAAGTTCCTCGGGAGATGTCTACTTGCTTGTTGTACAAGGTAGCAAAACGTGTTCTTCCTGTAGCAACTCCTGGCAGAGGTGTCCCACACAGCCCTGGCACAGGGAGCTGCTATTCCCAGCGGGGCAGCCTCCCACCTAGCCCGGAGCGGGGGGCACTGCCGGGCTGCCCTCGGAGCGGGGTCCCAGGCCAGGCAGCCTGCTCAGGAGAGCTCTCTGCTCCTGGGGACTGCTCTGCTCAACCACGTCGGGAACGGCTGAAAAGGAGCACAGCCACTCATCCAGAGCAACTCCATGTAACCTACCCACACTCACCGATTTGACTGAAAATGACAGAAAAGTAACTGAGAGCAATACAGACTATGGCCAGTAACAGGCTCACAGCTATGCTTTTCTAGACAAGTATCACGAGTTCTGCTTGCTTTTTTAGGGGTCTTTTTTGTACCACATTACACTAAGTATGTCCTGGTACTAAAATAAACCACTCTTAATTACACTCACAAAACTTTTGTTAAGCTCACTGAACTCCCTGAACTAGTCACTGCTTTCCTGCACCAAACAAATAACCAAATGTTGCAGGACTTGATTATTTTCAGCATCACAATTAAGAAAAAAAAAATCCCTATAACAAAATTAAGACATTACTCACACAGTCCCATCTTTCAGAACTGCTTTAGCTCTTCATCTGTACTAAATGTATTGAAATAATCTACATAAAGTGAAGCAGAAGCACATGAAGTTCTTATTTATGTTTCTTGTTCATTTAAAATGCAGTTTTTCTCCAGAGAGTTTTCTCTCAGTGCATGCAGATTTCTAGACTAAATACCAGACACACATTACTAATTAAGATTATTATTATTTGTATATAGCATATGCTATCACTGAATATGAAAAATATCTCAAAATGCACTACAGATGCTATTTTGCTATTGCAAGAAGCTTCTATAAAAAGGTAATGTGTCCTATCACTTTCCTTGTTTACATTGTGTGACTGAATTAAACTGTTCAGTACAAAAGGATCCTGCATTACTATCGAAAAAAGCAAACTCCAAAAAGTGTTATCTTGTTGACATTCTAAGAAAAATTAGAACAAATTCTCCCTTCTCATAGAAGATGACTCTCACAAAACTTTCTCCAACTGTGTTTTAAAGCAGAACTGCTATTATCAGTACTGCTATTTATGGTGAACATCTAACACGATGAAAGAGAAAAAGACACAGTTTTTACTGGAAAGGGCCTATCAGCTGTTCTACCTTAATTAAAAATACTAACAGCACCTTATTTCAGCAGCAATAGAGCACTTCACAAGCAATTTCAACAGAAGGAGAAAGTTGCAGCCTACCTTTCCACAGCCAGGTTACATTTATTTGCATATAACATTGTAATGTTTAACAGAAACACTACAGCATATAATTGCCAACAAAAAGCTTTTGCCCCCAAAACACACTTCCCCCACTTTAAACATGATGGACAAGATTGAATTACTGTTTCTTCATAAACTAAACAAGTAAATTTAGTAGGTTTCCATATTTTTTACCACAGGAAACAAATTATTTGGTTCTGACCTCAAAAATACAGTTATTAGTTAAGGGGAAAATATGATTACCCTTGTCATCTCCTAATCCCTAAACTCCAATTCATCGAAAAATGACAATGCTGAAAAAACTGAACAGCCAGTTCATGCAACACTAGTGCTCAGTCCAACCACACCTTTTCCTTCAAATAGTCGAATCTGGAAGCAATGACTAATGTAAAATTAACAGGGAGTGGGAGGCTATTTAGAAA
>VZTF01009818.1:68672-141903 GCA_013397755.1 Cnemophilus loriae | reverse complement strand
CCGGGCGCGCCCGCCCTACCCCGGGGTCTCCATGGTGGCGGCCCCGCCGCCCGCTCCGCCGGCCCCGCCCCGCCCGCGCTCTGCGTCACGCGCCGCCCGGCTCGGCGCCCACCCCCATTGGCCAGACGCGGCCCGGGGCGGCGCTCCATTGGCTGCTGCCCCGCGTTAAACCCGCCAATGGCGGTGCGACTTGAGGTTGCCGTGGTTACCGATGCCGTGTTGGGGAGACGGCGGGGACGGGACGGGACGGGACGGACCGGACATAGCCCAGCCCAGCCCAACTCGACCCGTGCCTGGGACGGCTCCGCCGGGAGTGGTCTCAAGGGACCCGCGCTGTGCCCGGGGCGGCTCCGCTGGGCGAGCCCGTGGGGAGGCTGCTCCGGCGCCACCCGCCGGACCCGTCGCGGTGAGTGTCTGAGCGCCGCGGGGGCCAGCGGTGTGCGTGTGGATGGAGCAACCGGTTGCGAAATGGCCGGTGCGAGGGTGCCCGCGATGGCCGGGCGTGCCCATGCCTCAGCACCGGCCGCCTCCTGCCCCGCCGGAGGAGCCGCCGCAGGACCGGGGCAGGGAGCAGCCCGGAGCTCTGGGAGCTCTGCCGAGCCGCAGAACCGGACCTGCCTGCCCGTAGCCCTGTGCCACGTGCTCCGGGATGACCCTGACTGAGCGGGGAGGTTGGACCAGCTGAGCCCCGGTGGTCCCGTCCGACCTGGCGCGTTCTGGGCGTCTGGGACCCGCCGTGCTGGCAGAATGCACAGCCCGCGGCGCTGCTCATACAGCACGGACTAAGTCCAGGTGTTTGGGAGAGATAGGAAAACGCTTTCCAGAGTGTTTGGAATGGTGGGTTTTAACATCCCACCATTTTAAGCTTACAGTAGCAGCCGAAGTCTGTTGATGGCGTGTGAGGAATCATAGATGTAGAAAAGAAAAGCCAGCATCCCTGAAACCGCTGTAAAACATTTCAATAACAGGCTTTGGGTGCTTTAAATGCTTGATCAACTTTTTGCGTCCCATGCCTGTCCTGAACTCACCATCCCGGTGTGTCTCGGGGCTCTGACTGAGGCCATTCCTCTCCTACCAGCCTGCCGAACAGATTGTCCCGGTGTATCCCAGGTGCGACTGGTTTTCCATTTACTTATTGCTCTCCTCCGTGCAGGTGCGGTAGTGATAGACACTTTCCACTTCACTGAATGACATTGTAAATGGCTAAGAGGAGCCAAAACCAAATGGCCAATTGAACCAGCAGCTCTTGCTGTCTCAAGAGGTTGTTTTATTCACCCTCTTCCGCTGTTGTATGGATGCAGATGGTGTAGAAAGCCTGCTGTGAAGGAACATGAAAAAAGTATCCACATTTTAACTTATGTCTTTTTTCCATCCCGGTCAGTTTTTTGGTTTAGTGTTTGATGGGGTGGAGCTTGGTTTTATTTTGGGCATAAGGACACGTGAATTTGTGATGTGGTTTGATTGGTGCTAATGCTGCAGCTAGAACGATGTCGTTCATTACCCTCTGCTTAGGGAGGAACTGCAGGTAACAAGTAGGAGGTAGCTGAACATGGAGAGTCACCTTTAAACTCATATAGCCCCTTCTCTGAATTTCCCACGTGGAATGTAATCTGCTACATGGAAAGCGTGTAGGCTATTGGTAAGATGTTTAATCTCTGATATTTTTGTTGCTATTTGTGTAATTATTTGTATATTGAATAATGCAATAGGAACTCCTACATTATGATGATATCCACGTGGAAAACACTTGGGAGCTGTAAACAGGAGACTTGAGTCCTCACTGCTCTGAAAAATCTCACAATTCATACCTTGTGAACTACATATGAAATATTACCAAACCAGAATGGTGGTCTCTGTCTAGGAAATGGGAAATAGGAGCTGAGGGGAATAACAATAGAAACTTAGTAAAATAAAGAGTAACAGGTGTGAAATAAAAAAAGTGGGGGAAGGGTCAAATGAGAGTGGAGAGCTGGAGTAAAGGAAAGATAAAATGTAAAATAACTAGATCTAGAATAAAGGGAGCAGAAAGCATAGGATATGTGAGAGCTGTGACCTTCATTAGCTGTAATGTTGCTTCTACCAAAGGTGTACTGGATTAATTAAATTAGCTTCAAATCAGTCTCAACTGGTTTTCATCTGTAATTTGGGTATAGTTATGCTGGCTTGGCTTTACCAGATAACAGCTCTTGGGAATGGAGGAAGCTTACTTGTCCCCCAGTAAATGGAACTATTCCTGAGTGTCACTGTGGGGGCTGTGGAAGGCACAGGCTGCGGGCAGGACACGGGAGGTGGCACAATGCCGTCTCTGGGCCTTCCTAGTTGTGGGCAGTTGCAGGTGACTGTAACCACCAGAATGGCCAGGAACAGGCTGTCCCAAGTGCCCTGCATCCCTGTGGAGCCATGTATCGCGAGGCCTGGTTGTGCTTTAGAGTTTCCCATTGGGCTGAGATGGGAAAGGGTAAGAAATACTGTTGAGAAGGAGAAAGGGATCTTGAGCCAGTTTGTTTTGGCACAAAAGAAGTAGAAAGAATTGAAAGTAACATTTTGAGATCCTGTCAGATTTGGAAATACGTTGAATGACTGTCAGTGAAGAAAAACTATTTCATTCTATCTGGTATTAGTCATACCCTCATAGCTGGTTTATTTGTTTTGGCACCCTGAGCAGCCAATACATTATCTAATTGACTGCTGTGTGTCCCAGTGCAGCAATCCTGTCCGACAGGGACAGCATACGCTATGGAAAGGCACTCTATTTTAACTTTCCAATGCAAAGAGCTGCATGGAGGGTGATTCTTTGATTTCTTATTCCATTAGCTGATAGCAGCCTTTGTCAAATATATATTTAAATTCTTACATCACCTTTAGAATCAGCAACAAACAAGTACAATTTCTTTTTATTCACCTTCTTCTGGATGTGACTTGCAAGTAACGTGGTCTGTTTCATTCTCAGTGTCATTTGGAAAGCCATGATTCCACTATATTTGCAATTCATAAAAACCTAGTCTCAAGTTTTCCTTTGGAGCTGTACTAGTTTCTCTTGAGCCTTAAATCTGACCTCTTAAACTGACTGTGCCCATCTTCCAGTGGTTTAGATGGCAATATAGTTAACAGGTATTTGCTAGTTGTTTTGCTGCTGTTGTGCTTCTTCAGCATTTCAAGTCATTAATATGTTTTTCTGCTTTGTTTAATCTATTCTGAAATTAATCCATAATTGAGCATTTCTTTATATATGTATGTTCCACAGATGTTCACAGCCGTTGCAGAACATTGACATGCCTATCTTTTAATTTTAGTGATAAATATCAGTCGCAAAAACAGAGTTGCTTTGTTTCTTGCTTTTGTTTGTTTGTTTTTCTTTTTGTTTTGTTTTTGTGAATTTGGTTGGTATGGTTTTGGGGGGATGGGGAGTGTGGTTTGGTTTCTTCTGGAAGCTATTTAATGCTACCTGCTTTAACTGTAATCTCTTCCAGATAATGAAATTATGAAGGTTTGGCAAAAAAATCTGGAGAAGAGAGTGATGCTCATGGCTGGCTAACACAACTCACGAGCAGCTCTTTAGTGCTCACATGGGGAGTTATTTAGATGTGTGTGGTTTTTTCCTCTCATTAAAACCTACAATTTGATTTCAAAAGTTACTGCAAGCCATTGTGTTGATGTCACAGCAACTTGGTCAATCACAATACAATTGATTTTGGGTAATTTTGAAACTATAATTTCATTTGGTATAAAAAAGCATTAAATGTTCTCCTGCTTTTTATTGTTTGACGGGGGAGGTAAGGCACCTAACAGGTGTATTTCTGAGGAAAGTAGTGGGCTGACATTTTGCTTTTTCAGCAAGGCCTTTTATAGAAATGTTCTGTTTCAGCCGGTGCCATTCAAAATTACTGCTCTGCCATGGATAGATATTACTCTTTCCCTGTAGTAAAACAAAATATTGAGGAAAACTCTTTGGATACTGCCAGGTTGTTTCCACTTTCATTTTTTTTTCCTTGCATGGCTTTGAAGTATCAAGTAGGAGTATTTGATTGTAGATCGTGCACAATGCTCAGCATGACCACCAGCCTTCATTGCAGAGCCCCTGTGCTCTGGCTTAAACCTGGCTGCCATGGGGAGGACAGTGCTGCCCTATAATGATATCGCTCTCCAGCTTTCTCAGTGCCAGCAACAGGATCCTGCAACCGTGCAGGGAGCTGCATTACAGAGTTGGTCCAGCTTCCCCAGAAACCTCCCTGGCATATATGCTCTTCTTTCTCCAGTTGGATCGCTTTTCCTGAGCGCGCCGTAATGCCTGCACTGAGGAATGTGCAGGCAGGGAGTGGGGGCCTCCTCTTCTGCCAGGAGCAGGAAAGGTTTTGCCCTGGCTACCTGTTTCAGCAAAACGGAGCAGGTTTGAGGAACAACAGCTTGCTGACCAGTAGTGTAAGCTCAGTAACCTTTTCTTGGCAAACCCCACAAATCCTTTCTGATTTGGAGAAAAGATGGCAGGAAATGCTGAGTGGGATGTCCAGTAAAGACAAGGTGATCAGCAGTAGGTCTGTTCTGTGGGTTTTCAGGTCCTAATCTTGTAAATAATTGTTGTGTAAACAACCTTAAAAAAACCAACCAAAGCCCACAACAACTCCCCCCAAAGCCCACAAAGAAATAAAAAAACCCTCACCACCCCAGCTCTGGACAATGCAGGTACTTATATCTGCTCAAGGACAGGGGAAGGCCTGCTAAAATCCTTTGCAGTTTCTACCAACTGCTACAGTTCCCTAGCTGAACAAAATATTACCCATCTTCTTACCAGTTCATGTATGAGGCTGGGAAAAATGTTGAGAAATTAACCAAATTGTAATCTTTCTTACCAGACCAGGGATACAGAATGTTGGACTGAAATCTAGAGATACTTTTGGATAAGGAGGCAACAAAGAAAATGCGTATGCAGAAAGATTATTTGATTCATGTTTGCAGACTGTACGTTTCTAATGGCTATAACTGTGAGGCCCCAGACAAGGATGAGTTGCTTTTTGTAGTAGGAAATCAGACAACATTATGCAATAATTTAAAGTGAAGTTGTGCCAAATGCTTCCTTGCACATAGCTCTGGGAATTTGGCCTAACAGAACTGGCAAAAGCTGTACAAAACGATACTGATGCTCCTGACAAAATAAGCTGTGGTGGCTCCTAAATCACATGATTTATCTGTCCCTCTGGCTTGTCTCTCACAGGCTGCAGACAAACGTTCTGCTCTGACTCCTACTACACTACTCAGACAAAAACATCTGGGCTGGCTTAAAGGACAGTGACACAGAGTCTTTGGTGCCAGCACTACCTCACGAGGTCTTGCTCCCTCAGGGTCCTCTCTGCCCGTGGCTCTTTGCCCTGGCTGTGTGTCCCACCTGCAGGGGTGGGCAGTGATCTGTGGAGCTTGGGCAGGTGAGATGCATAATTGCTCTGAAGTGTAACCGTAAGTGTGTGAATGGCTGCAACTCCACAGCTTCTCGTAGGCAAAAACAGGGAAAAGAATCTTGGCTTAAGGAGAAATTGGACTTATTCAGACAGAGTCATATGTTCTTGAAGCACTGTTAAACTGTACTGCCAACAACATAAACTAAGCCAGCTGACTTCTGCCTGTAGTTCATTAGGAAATGCTTGCAGAAATTGGTCTGTCAGCAGAGCTGTGAGGAAGAGGCCTCCAGCAGTGTGGCAGGGAACCCTTCCATACAGATTTGGGTTTGTTAAGTAAAAAACATCAGTAACAAAGCTAGCGTGGAAATAGTTTCATTAAAAATACTACACAGAAGGCAACAGTAAAGACAGAGACATGCAAAAAGTGAGGACAACTTAAAATTACCTTTTTAATTCCATAAAACAAGGAACCAGACTCCTGTTTCCCTTCCTGCTTTGAGAAAATCTGAGATCTAGCTAGATATAGAAAACGAAGCTATCATGACTCTCAAACTATGTATTTCCAATTGTGCATTTTGCAGCACTGGAAACAAAATCACATTGGTTGGTTTATCTGAAGAGCAATGGGGCTGTGATTTAACAACTGGAATCCAGATATGTTGCACAATTCTTTTTAAGTCCAGTCTTCAGTAGGTTTTTGTTGTTCTTTTTTTTCTTTTAAAGAAAAAAGCTCTGAGCTTCTTTAACTGTCTTCCATTGAACTTCTGCTGCTACTTAGTATTGACTATTTCAGTATCTGATGATTTGATACATGTGATGCTTCTTGCAGAACACATTGTTCTGCTGCGGCTCCTTTTGAGGTCTAGCTCCTTAACTAGCCCTGCTTGTAAAATTGCATCCTTATTCCACTGGCCCAGTGTTGTTATACATGGAATCTATCTTTGAAATTCCTGTGGTACGGTGCAAATCCTGCCTCTTGATAAGAAGTGCGAAGCACAGGTACTTTATTGTATTGCAGGGAATGTTGATTCTGTGCAGTTTTGTGTTACAGCATCTTTGCTTCTGTTGTGCTAAGTGAATTCTGTAGATTTGAGTGTTTTATCTGATGGATACAGAGCAGCAGAGGGGTGAGTTGCTCGCTGCACCGTTCCAAGCAACCCTTTGCACACAGCCTAGCCAGTAGCAGGTATGCTTCACGGGCCAGGCAGCCACAGGTCAATTTAACTAAATATTTATTATTTCTTAAGTAATGGAGAGAATTGTAGGGTCCTATAATGGATAACTCAGCCTCACATCTTCCAATTAATCTTTCCTATATTCAAGCACATTGTTTAGTTGCCCAAAGGAGTCTTGGCTGTCCCATCCCTGGCGCAGTGTCCAAGGCCAGGCTGGACATGGCTTGGAGCAACCTGGGATAGTGGAGGGTGTCCCCCTGCTCATGGCAGGGGGTGAAGCTGGATGAGCTTTAAGATCCAACCCCAAGTGCTCTATGATGATTAACTACTCAAAGCATCAGAGCATTTTTTCATTTCATCCTCTCTTTCATTTAAACCTTGCAATCGCCAGGTGTGCTGACTGCAGCAGGCCAGCTGCATTTGGTCACTGAAAATGGACTGTGCACTTTTTGTTCGAAACGAAACAACATAAAATGCCACCTGACTCACTTGGTCCAAGGTGACATGGGTGACTTCATTTCCTACCCTTTTCATGTCAACTTACCAACTTCTAAAACATTTACTTCCTTTCTTTTATCTGCTTGTTTCAATGTTTTTTCTCAATGTTCTTAAAGTTTATTTTCTCTTGGATTTTCTAAGAATATTCAAAGAATGGAGGGGAAATAGAGTTCCCTTGTGCTGCATAGAACCTCAGAAAGCAGATGAGCTATTCCCTGCCCCTGCAGTGTGACAGAGCAGTCCATGAAGCTGATTGTTTTAAGTGTTGCTCAAATTGATCTTCCTACTTTGGATTAAGTTTTACTTAATGAGGAAGTAATGAGATTATCATAGACAAAAAGGACTATGACTCTTTTGGGAACATACCATTTCTGAGACTTGACTTAATTTCAAACAGATCTATAATTCTTTCTTTAGGGGAATGGAAATTTAAATTACTATCAAGCAATGGGATTTTTCTAGCAACTGTTTTGTCACTGAATGGTAGAAGTATTATACTGTGTATTTTCTTCCTGAGGAAAGGATTGACTGCTGCAAGATTAACACGTTCTGGATGGGTGCCATTTTCAGATATTTAGTTCAGCTAGAAGAGAAAGGATCTGATTAAGGGATCAAGCTCATTATTTGTTTGTTGTTTGTACTCCACGCTCTACAATGAGAGGGAGTCTTTGCCTCTTTTCCATAACAATAATTAGGATCAGAGGGTTCAAGAACTGTGTATTAATATTCCTTTTCTTTAAATGAAAACATGCAGTAGGTAAGCAATTAACATTTCCATTAAGCTTTAAAATCTTAAAAAAAGCCTTCCACAAAATATTTGAGACATAGCCAGATATTCAAAAGAGAGCACTGAGAATAAGGGACTTCTGAGTATGGGGATTTTTTCTGAGTTCGTATTTTTTAGGAACATCTGTCCTAATGTATAATCCAAGTTCTTGTTGATGCTATGAGTTTTCAGTGAGTCTGTGGTTCAGCTCTGGTTTTTTGGTGGTGCACCCCCAGTAGTACATTACGTGAGCCACTGAGAGGATTGTAACACCTGCTGTCACAGGATTCCGTGTCCTTCATTCACACAGACCCGAGCAGTACCTGCTGTACTGCCATTGGTGATGCTATTAAATTGTGTTTTGTGAAGACTTGATTCATATTATTGATTTTTACATTTAATGATGTGTGATTTAAAACGTGCACAAGAAATTATGTTTCAAAAGGCATGTCTAGGTCGTTAAGCACTGTGCCTCCCTGCCAGAACTCCTGCCCTTCGCTTGATGAGCAGCACTTTAGCTGGGAGGAAAAAATGGCACTGGTGACCCAGATCTGCAAAGATTTATGTATGCAAACAACTTGTTGAGTAGAGACAGTGGAATTAGGCTCTTTTAAAGTCACTGGTTAAACTCACTGGGAGCACTCACACTTGTGGAACCAGGGCCTGGACTGGGCCTGACTCATCCGCAGGAGCAGTCTGTGGCAGGCACCAGGCTTTGCTCCCTCCAGGAATGCTGACTGACACTGGGGAGTTTAATTTCTATTTAAATGAAAGGAAGGAGAATCTTGCCTCAGTATTGGCTATTCCCATATGTAAGAATAAACATAGGTCATAAACCTCAGACACTAGCAAGGGCTTGCATTAAGAATGCACTGAAGTGTTTGGTTGAATTGGAGATGAAATCTTTTAAGAGATCACATTTTTATTGCCTAAAAGAATTCAGTGAATAGTGAAATACTAAATTGTCAAAGGAGCAGAAACAGAGAATTGATAAACCTTGTGCTTTTTACTGCTGCTAAAAGATTTGGCTGTGGCTGGCTGTAGGCAGAGCTGACTTGGCATTCTCGGGGGACAGATTTCTATATACAGGGACTTCTGCTTGGTGGCTGGTTGATCTCTTACACTTTTTCTTTCTCAGATGCATCAAGACTCCCAGCCTAGAGTCTGCAATGAAGTTTGAGCAAAGTTTTGAGGCAGGGTGTTGGAATTTGGGCTTAGATGGACTTTTATAGTATTGGAGAGGTTTCTAGATATATCTGCATTAAAGCGGAAATAAATTTAACTGGCAGTGCTTTTAGCATTTTGATTAGTACATTTGCTAGTTACTGAAGATAAAATGCAGGTTTATATAGATCTTGTCATTTTCCAAAACAATCTTAGCATTCATTTTCATTGTTTTAGTGAGGTCATAATGTTGAATTTGTGATAACAGAAAATAATGTCTGTGAAAGGCTGAGATCAAATACAAATGTATGACATCATTGTGGAAGAGAGAAATGGGTTGGCTAGAAGGGAATAAGGACTTGGTTAAGCAAATACAGTAGCCCTAAATTCACAGAAAATGGCCAGTAATTTTTTTTTTTCTTTTGCATCAGTTCTGTTCTCGAGATGTATTCTCTTGGTTTCTTTTGAAAGGAGGTGAAGCTAAGGCCAATATGTGCAAAATTTTGTTCAAATACTGGCATTAAATCAGAAATACGTCAGTAGAAAGAAAAGATATTAACAATTTGAAACACGTCAGTAGAAAGAAAAGATATTAACAATTTTCCAAATGGACAAATAAATAAATAACCCAGAGGGGTAGCTCTGCTGCTGCTAATCTTACTAGTATCCATAGTTATTTTTCAAAAAGGACAGTGTGTCTTGTGTTAGAAGCTTGTCATTTAAAGCTGGCCAGATGGACCCAGATTAGGATGATGGTTCCCAAAATGTGTAATACAGGAGAATGACGCTGATGCGGCAGCTGCGCAGGGAACAGTAATAAAAGGTTTTAATAGAGAGAAGTGGCTGTGATGGATTCAATCTTCTTAGAGCTTTTGAGTACTCCCAGTTTTCCATCAATGTTATTTTTGCCTTCATTATATGGTGTAGATGAGAGTGACTGTAGTACTCCCTTCCCAAGTTTATCAGTAGAAGCAGTGCTCGGATGGTCAGAAACCAAAAAAAGCAGACAGGAGTAAGACTGTCTGTCTGTAGCAGAGGACTGGAATTTCTTTTAAGCTTGTGAGAAATCAGATTTTAGCAATGAGCATTCACCTGTTTTGTACTGTATTTGGTCCTGAGGGATTCTCTGTACAAAGCCTGGTGGTCATGGATTGTCTTTGCCCTGTCACTTGCATAGTTCCTGTGGACAGGATTAATGTCCCTGGCTGAGCCACAGGAGCAGTGTATGTGTGTGTGGATGTGGCTGCAATTTCAACTGCATTTATCTCGTGTCTGCAGTGATAATGGAAGCTGATTCATTGAACTGTTGTCCATCTAAGCTGGATTTTTACACTGTAGTTGCTTTTGATGAGTCTGTGATGCAGAACGTCGAACACAGCTCACAGGAAAGTACACTGTGGACTGTCTTTGGTTGCAGTCTCACTTTTTGATTTGACTGACATTAATAGCTCTCTGCCAGAGTAGTTCCCTTTACATTTCTTCTGCTGCTCTTCCTTCCCACCTTCCTGTTGCATTGTGCCATCCTTGGAATTTGTAGGGATAAACTAGTTCATCTCACTAGAACAGTGAGGAAATAACTCCACAAATGAACAAATTTTGCTGCTCTAGTATTTGCTGTGTTGCTGCTTGCTGTAGGACCAGGCAAATGTCAAAGATATAACAAAGAGATGGAATTTTGTGTGTATGAAATTTTGGCACAGTATGGTTGGGTTTGAGGGAGAGGCTTCATGGGGAGCCTCTACAATGTTGGTATTCTCAAAACATCTGTTTGTTTCTCAACAGGTATAAAAAATACATAAAAAATAAAAATGGGTGAACTGGACCATGGCACATTGTTTTCAGGTCACAGGATTAGTGGTGGAGGTATGTATGCTATCATGTTTAGTTGTTTTATCAGCTGTTTATGAAGCACTCTGCAATTAATAGCCTCATATAGGAGCTGCTATAGCACTCTGGTTATGGTTTGAATTGGAAGGGACCTTAAAGTCCACCCAGTGCCACCCCTGCCATGGGCAGGGACACCTCCCACTGTCCCAGGTTGCTCCAAGCCCCAGTGTCCAACCTGGCCTTGGACACTTCCAAAGATCCCGGGGCAGCCACAGCTTCTCTGGGCACCCTGTGCCAGGGCCTCACCATCCTCGGAGGGAACAATTCCTTCTTTAGCTCCTGTCTCTATCCACCCTCCTTTGAGGTTAAAACTGTTGCCCCTCATGCTGTCACTCACAGATCCAGGGCTAAAGAGCCCTTCTGTTTCTCTTGTAAGCCCCTTTACATATTGAGAGGCTGCAATAAAATCTCCCTGGAATCTCCTCTAGCCAAACACTCCCACCTCTCTCAGCCTGCCTTCCCAGAAGAAAAGTTCCAGCCCTCTAACCATTTCCATGGTCTCCTCTGGGCCAGGTTTCTGTCCTGCTGTGCTGGGGACCTGGGTCTGGGTGTTGTTCCATGCAGGTTCAGGTGCAGGGCAGAGGGGCAGAACCACCTCCCTTGGCAGCTGCCCACGCTTTCTGGGCTGCAGGGGCAGCTTGCCAGTTCTTGCCCAAGTTTTTGCCCACGGGATTCCCAAGCTGCTCACCCTAGGGCTGCTCCCATCCGTTCAGTGACCAGTCTCTGCCTGTCTCAGGGGACTGCCCGGCAGGGGGCTTGGAAAAATCCTTCCCCAGTGAGGAGGCATTGCCTGGAGTTGTGTTGTCAGGCTTGGTGTAGGCATGTAGCAGATGGAAATCCTGCAGGGAGGCTTGAAGGAGCATCGTGGGATAGCTCTGCAGGATTTATTTTACCTTTTACCCGTCTGTAAAACCACATCAGACACAGCACTTCCAGCCGCGGGGCTTAATAGGGAATGAGGAAACATAATGGACAATTTCAGTACTAAAGAGAACTAAAGCAGAGGTTGTAAGGAAATGCTTATTCCTTATCCCTGTAAGCCTCCTAGCTTATGCAGAGTGACTGAGTATCTGTGCACAAGGGCTTCACAGTGCTAGGGCAAAAGTTCAGGTAGTTCATTTACAATTGTAATTGTACCTCAATTTTATACCTTTTAGAAAAAAACTGCTCCTGTTGCTCAATCCATAGGTTACGATAAACATTGAGGCAGTTTTCCAGTCAGTGCAAGAAGGATGTATTTATCGAAACTTATGTATTTCTGTATTAGAAGTTATTACAACGCCTGTAAATGCAGTTTAAAATTAATAACCAAATTTGCACGTAAATAATACTTTTCAGATTAACTTTTTGTAAACAGACAACTGGTTAGTGTTTCTTATATAATTTCTACTAGTTTGTTTGTTTCAAATTCTCATTCACCAACTAACAATATCAGTATGAAAACTTCTAGTGTTGAAAACATTGGTTCTGATTTCTATCTATAATGCTTTCATTTTATGACTCGCACTTAAATTATTTCTCAAGAATTTGAAATGACCTTATGTGTTTTATATGATAATTAGACAATTTGATGGTTCCTGCAAGAAATGCTCTTTGCAGCCAGAAGTACAAACCTGTTGACTACAAACATCTGTATGAGCTTGCCGCAGAGGCAAAAATGGCCTCTGCACGAATTCAGTTAAAGGTATGATTTTTTTTTTTTTTTTTATTTGTAATGTGAATGCTTTTGAAATTCAGTGGTCATATTTCTGCCCCAAGGAATCTGAGAACGAACAGGGATCACAAATTGCCGTAACAATGTTCAGCCAAAGGGGGTCAAATATGAAAGTTTATCACAGCTGTACTGTGATTTGGACGTGTTAATGTCCGTGTGTGGACTTTCTTTGAATCAGGAATGCTATATGTGTGTGGATTGTACTTCCTCAAAAGACAGGAAAAATTTGTATTTTACTGCTTTGAGGAAATTCACCTAAACTTATTGCATAATCCTGGAGGCAATGAAGAATTTGTGGGATTAAATGGGAAGGGAAGGCTGATCCAGAAAAAAAAGCTAAACAGAAAGATATGAAGTGAGGATTTCCAAAAGTCAAGTGGAGGTAGATCTTAAAAAGAAGATTAAAAATGTTTGATAGCCATAAAACACAAATGTAGAGCAGACAGAAAGGTATGAATTGGTGCAGAACATCTCAAGGGGTAAAGACAAGAGGAGCCTTATTTAATACTAGAGAAGGGTGACAGTGAATGAGAGAAAAATACATTCTTTATAATATTGCTTCCTTTAGTGCATGTAGGTTTCATATATCAAAAATTCTGGCAGATATTGCTTCATGGATTGGCAATACCAAATTCTACTGAATTCATTCAAGCTTTAATTTTTCATCTTTCTTTTGTTTTTTCACCTTCTCAAGTGTTTTCCAGCTGAGTAGGCAGTAAAATATATACAGTGAAAGCTCCAGAGAGACTAGTATGTGTTCCACCTACTACTTTTTGTTGCTGATTCAAGCCATTCAGATTTTTCAGAGCTGGGTTACTCTTCCTTTGAGGTAGAACCAAAGAAACAAATGGTAAATCAGTAGCTGACTGCTTAAGAAACAAAAAGATAGCACAACAGGAAAAAGTAACATTGCAGCAATTATACATAAATGGCATTGCTATTGCTATAAAATAATTTCAAGAGCGTATTAAATTTTACGTACAAATGTACTTCAACTTTTGTTTCACTGAGTTTTAGAATTGGTTCAAAGATGTAACTATTTTCAAATTCCTCTAAATATAGTATTCTGTTTGCTTAAGTCTGATTTCAAGCACCTAATGGTAATCAAGAGGAAACTGTAAGTAACTTTTTAAATGTGAAAATATGTAAGCAATAAAAGTGAGGCATTATCTTTGATTCAAAAGTATTGTAACATAGTGATTGAAAGCATGGAACACGTGTGTTCAAGCTCTGGTATAGTCCCACATGCAGCTTCCTGTGGACACCTTGTGTCCTATTCACAGGCACACAATCTCTCCACAGCCCCTCCTGCAGCTTCTTACCCCAGTAACTGCCCTAAGGCAGGTTTGGTGCCAAGCATGAAGGATCAGCCTCATTCCTGTTGGGGCTCTTCCTTGTGGGACTGTCTAGGAACCAGGGATATTCAACCAGAGGTACTGAACCCAGATTCATCTGAGATGTGTGTTTCTTGTACCTAAAGTAGGACTTCAGCTTTGTTGGTGGGTGACTGAGAGACTGTGATTGGAGAATTTTCAGGCCCTTCCTGGTCTCTGTGTGAGTGCTGCAAAGAGCAATTCCACACCTTTTCCTGCTGATGTCCCCAGCCCAGCTGGGGCAGGAGTGGGAAACATGCTGGGGGCCAGCAGGGCAGATGGTATGATTTTGGTGGGTGCGTGGGGGTGTCTCTGTGGGTGTGTCTCGGTGTCTCTGTGGGCGTGGGTGTCTGTGTGTCTCGGTGTGTCTTGGTGTTTGTGTGTCTCTGTGTGTTTGCTCAGCGCTCTTGTGCATGTGAACACGGAGGGGTCGTGGTGGGTTTGTGCAGCAATGCCCTGGGCAGGAAAGCTGTGGGTTGTTTCCACCCGAGCCAAGAGGAAACCCAGCGTTTTTGACTCGAAACATCATTCCTTTGCTGAACTAGATGTGGAGTGAGATCTTTATTCATTTCTCCCTGTTATGAGCTAAGACAAGACTTTCCCATGTATTTTTCTTGTCTTGCTACCATATTGCCATAGAACAATGTAGCTGCATGAAGCGGGACCTGGGGAGGGGAGGGAAAGGGTCTGTGCATGAGCTGTGGGAGCCTCTGGGATGCGGACGGGTGGGAAAGTGATGGCAAGGCAGCACAAAGAATGGAGAGGAGCTTTGTCCTCAGTATGCACCGAGAGGCCAGAGACAGTCTCGATGGCAGGAGGGTG
This sequence comes from Cnemophilus loriae, assembly GCA_013397755.1. Classification (NCBI taxonomy): domain Eukaryota; kingdom Metazoa; phylum Chordata; class Aves; order Passeriformes; family Corvidae; genus Cnemophilus; species Cnemophilus loriae. The sequence goes on along the minus strand of VZTF01009818.1, from coordinate 127,114 downwards.
AGAGGAAACCACTTGTTTCAGGCAGTCTGCAGCCACAGGCTTCTGATCCTTTTTCCTTCAGCCTTCCCCTGGCAGACTTTCCTCTGGTTTAAGCAGGAGCTCCATCTGTTTCAAAAGCAGGTATTCCTATTTTATCTGAAGTGTGAAGCAATGTTTTTGTGAAGGCCTTAGACAGTTTGAGAGCCTCTTTAATTGGCTAGATTTTGTAAAAGCACTCTTTTTTAGTAATACATTTTTGAAATTCTTTTTCTTGACATACTTTCACTCTTTCACCTTCCCACCTGTAAGAAAGTATCTTTTTTGTTCTCCAGCTCATTTTCCCCACATTTACCTCTGGGGAAATAGGGATGGAAAAGGAAAGAAGAAAAAGGACTGCATTTTTTTTCACTTTCTCCTCTCATTAATTGTGATTTGAAATGCAACAAACTTATTTCATGAAAATTGGTTACATTTGAGCCCATTGTTCTTTAGAAAAACACAGTTTTAAAGAAAGCTATTAGGTTCATCATTCTGTATTCAAAAGTTTCCATGTGAAGGCATTTGATAAAGCTATTGAATATGTTCAAAACACAAGCTTTAATTTTCCCTGCAGATTAAAAAAACAGAGCAAGTTTCAAAAATTAGCAAAGAGCAAATGCTACTGAAACAGCATCTTCAGGTGTGGTGGCAAGAGCATAAAAGACTGAATGAGAGCAGGTAAGGGCTGAGGAATCTGAATGAGTTACTAGAGAGACTTCAGCAGACAGAGTTTTTGGGCTGGCACACTTGATTCAAGGGACATTGCGAAAAAAAGATTAAAATACTGGATCTGAAGGTATTTTTGTGCGGGGAATGAAGGTTTGTCATCCACATGGAGAGGGGTCTGTGACGTGAAGAGCTCACCCGAGGGCAGGGAGAGCAGGGGATGTTGCTCTCAGAGCCTCTCGGTGCTGGGCTCGGAGCTGTTCAGTTGATTTGCAGCATCTGAAGCCTGTGTCTTTGTAAGAGTATCAAAAGGGTTCAGATGCTTTTTAATTCCTTTAGAGTCTGTCTCTAGATGTGTGTGTCGAGTTCACACTTACAACAGGGGTTATTAACAGTGCTCTTGTCTATTACCCTGTGTACTCAACAAGAGCGTTTGTGGCTTCTTTACCGTATTTGTGTCCAAGTCCTTCACTTCGTACCTTCCCAGGCAAAGAATCCCCTTTTTTATGTAATTATTGGAGTATTTGAGGCTCATCATTCTTGCAAATGTAATGAATAAGAAATTAAATCTTCTGCAAAACGCATGTTCATTTCCTTCAGGCAAAAAGCAGAAGGAGAAATGAAGACTTTTCTTGATGAAGAAAGCCATAAGAACAACTTTTTTTTTTATTTGAGGGACTTGGGTAAGAATTTATTATTAATTTCTTAATAATTTTTTTTATAGTCAACATTATCTTGATTGTTTGTCTGGGTTTTTAAATCCCTTCTTTGACAGGTTTAGATTTACAGAGCACAGTGCTGTGTAACATTTTTTGTGTGTTTGAGAAAGCTTTATGTTTCATACAGAGCAGAAAATGTCCAAGGAGCGGGACACTTATCAAACAAACACTTTAGCTCCAGTCTGGCAGCTAAAGGAGGATTTGAAACTCAAGCTGGCTGAAATGCAGCGTTATCTCTCAAAAGAATCTTGTCAGAAACCCGAGATCAATTCAGTTGAGGTGTTACAGCAGGTCGGTATTTCAACTTAAGCTTTACAATTTATTATCACCGTATTTTTAGCATTTTCATTTATTTTTATGTTGAACTTTGAGACTATAACTCACAGGCAGAGTGTGCCATAAACCCCTCCCTTCTTATCATGGTGTAAATCTGCTCACCAAAATCTGCAAAAGCATAGAAGTGTAGGGCTGGAAATCCTCCTCTGTTTCTAAATAAGAGTTTTCATATTGTAACAAGAGAAAGAAGTAACAGTAACATGTTTCATGAAATAGGTCAAATTTATGAAGAAGCAACAGAAGGCAATTTTGGAAGGTCTCATCCTTGAAAGCCTGGCTTTGGAAAGAGAACTCAAAGAGTATAAAGAAAATGTAAGCTTTTCCTTATAAGTTCAAGTAGAAATTTCTTGAGGGGGTAAATATGATGCAGAGTAGCGTCCTGAGCAGCATTTCTTCATTGCAGGCATTAGTGCACTCTTCTGAAGAGAAAAATGGACTTTTCCATGAAGTTCCTCTCGAGCTGCTGTCCCTGGAGTGCCCTTACCCTGACCTGAAGACCTTGGTGATTGAGGAGTACCAGGAGCTTGCCAGTGGCTACTGGGCGAAGCTTCAGGAGGTTGATCAGCAGTTGGAAGCTCTATCTAGGTAATGACACATCTCTGCACGTCTTTTGCTGGGTGTGGAATGCGTACCTGTAGTGTGATTTGTAAGCTGTAGATGCTGTGGTTGGATCCCACTCGGTGTGGTTCTGTTCTGTTCAGAGCACTGGAGGCACTGCCCAGCCCTGGGATTTACAAAGCTGCGAGTGAAGCCAGTCCTTGCAGGAGCTCTCAGCTGAAATAATAAGCAGCATGTTTGGTGGATTAAGGAACCAACAATCTGGTGTGCATCAAATGTCCTTTTCATATGCTCTTGCAGGAGTGAAAATTACTCCTTCTGTATGGTAATTACACTAGCAAGATTATGACAGAAAAGTAGTCTTTCCAAGACATACCTCCAATGCTTTTATCTACAAAGCAGATAAAAAGGTCCGATCTCTTCACAAATTTTGGATCACTGCAGCAATTGTCATCACAAAGAAACGTAGAAGAGGTACATAGCTCTGATTCAGATAACCAAAAGGAGGAGAGTTTTTTCTGTAAATGAAAAAGTGTATTGAAAGAGCAGTATTTGTAATGATCTAGAACTGTAACAAACCTATATATTAATAATATAAAGCTTAGCCTTTCTGCTGAGGCTCTCTAGAGTCCAGGAGATTCTGAGTTGCAGACATTGGACGGCCTTTGATGACTTTTTGCCATCTCCTGATATTCCTCTGGCTTTGAATGGCTTCAGGTTGTCAAAAGACTGGGAAAGGGGAGGCCAGTGGAATGGTTTGAAGCCTGAGCAGGAGAAACTGGGGAGAACAGGAAGGTCACTGAATTTCTTTGGTAAAACAATTGCACGTTGCTTCCAAATCTGTTTTCTATATACACATACAGTGCAATACTTGTTCTGTCCCTGCTGCTGAATTAGCTTGGTGTGCTGAAACAGGCTAAAGATGCTGGGTGCTGTAGAAAAGGATGTTATGATCTACTTATCTTTTGTACAAATTGTACCAATATTCTGTGTGTTCTTCTTGTGTTATCTGAAATCCATATATTATTACTGGAGCATCCTAGCTGTTATAACATGATACTTATTGAAAATTGTTTTGATTTATCCCATATTTATATTATTTATTAAGCCACAAATGGCAAATTTAAGCGGTTCATTTGCTATTCTTTCTGATATTTTGTTATAGTTTCTCTTACAGAAGTAGTTTTAACAACCTCAATGAGAAAACCTGTGACAAATGCTAAATCACTAAATAAGTTAAAAGTCTTTCTAGTGGTTTTAGTCAAAATTGTGTCAAAGTTTATGATCAACACAATTTTGGTGAAAATTCATAACTTAAAATCCTTGTCTCACGTAGCATGTGTGCTACTGAATAATAGACAAACATTGATATAGACAACGTAATCTCTGAAAGTGGTTGGAAAATCTATCATAGTATTTTCACTGATCATAGGCCAGGTGTGAGATTAGGTCTGGAGCTAGCTAATTTTGCTCTGATAATTAAATAATATCAGAACTTAAAGATAAAATGCTATATTTGCAAGGGAAACGCATGTGCAGTGGCACTTTGAAGGAAGAAGGTTGTGATCTCCAGGCAGGAAAAAGGCAGTGGATGTAGCTGGTGGTAGGGCAGGAATCTGCTGGGGGCTGTTAGAGGGCGTACGGCCATAGACCCTGTTTGGGCCAGTGTGCCAGTACTGAGAACTGGAAATGGAGGGAATCATGAAAGAATCATCAGCAATTATCTCAGGCATTTTATTTAAAACTAGACCTTGGGGATTTTTGTTTGCTTTCTGGTCTCCAAATCTTTAATGCATCGCTCATTTATGTTCCTGTGATTTTATTCACAACAACATTAAAAACAAGTTTTCAATTTCAAAAAAAAGAAAGACTTTGTTCTTGTAGCATTGCTTGCCTCCAAGATATGGGTTTGTAAAAGACTCAGCTCACTTCTTACATTTATATTGGCTAATTTGCGTGGAGATATTCTATGAGTTTGCAAAGATGCAGCCTTGTGATTGCAGTATTCTATAATTCATCATGCTAACTGTGATCCAACCGGCACAGATAATGCTGTCAGAAATGGAGTGACAGGTGCCTGACCTTGGTGTGTATCCCCTGTGCTCTACTGATTAATACAGCCTTAATGAAGCTTTTGCACTTATTGTCATTGCTCTGTACCCAGAGAGACCAAACATCCTCCTGCAATACATTTTTTTCTCATTTTTGTGATTTGAGAAGTTGCTCAGTAGCATGTGATTCTATGATAACACGATAACTTGGTCACTTCAGCTGGGTCACTGGCATTGCACATCCCATTTTTTAACAGTTCAGACTGTCTGGAACAGAGAACTTGGAAAATGTATGTAGAATGTTCAAAAAAGAAAATTTAGAATAAGATAATATTCTGGTCTGGTCTATTCTGTGTGATTTTCATTCCCACTAGAATGCATATTGCAGTAGTCATTGCTTATAGAAATGGAAGAAGAGCTTGGGGTTTTTTTCAAGCCTTATACAGGATTATAATATTTTATAATCTAATTTAATTTCTTTTTGCTGTTGCTAAAACACAAATTTTTGTGTTTGGGAAATAACCAGGTCCTGAGCTATCCCACAAACTGTGGACTTGGACTGATGTGTGTTAGAATGATTCTCTTAGCACTATTATATTTTTTCCACAATTTTCAAGGATGTCTGAATTATTTAAATCACTGAAGGATGAATGGAGCATTGCAGACTTGGCACTGCATCCTCTGCAGAATCCTTTCAAAGGAACGGGAGAGTAGGACAGAGTGGAGTAAATTTAGGGGTGTTTCTGGTGCAACAATGGGCAATGCCATCATTAACAGCAGGGGGTTGACGTCTCACTCGGCGGCATTGTGGCACTGTGTGTGCCTGCAGATCCGGTGGCATTGTGGCACTGTGTGTGCCTGCAGATCCGGTGGCATTGTGGCACTGTGTATGTGGCGGCATTGTGGCACTGTGTGTGCCTGCAGATCTGGTGGCATTGTGGCACTGTGTATGTGGCGGCATTGTGGCACTGTGTGTGCCTGCAGATCTGGTGGCATTGTGGCACTGTGTGTGCCTGCAGATCTGGTGGCATTGTGGCGCTGTGCGTGTGTGACAGCGGTGCCGGTACCCACTGCTATGGCCAGGGATCTGCAGGGGTTACAGCGCAGAGAGGGAGCTTCCCCTCGGAGTTGTTTGTATTCTTTAGAGTGTGCAAAGCCAGGGATTAATGCTGGGTAAATCTATTTCAGAGGAAGCAGCTGCCTCAGGGCTGTTGCGTATAAGACAATTGCTGTGTTTCAGCTCTGAAACAAAATAAAGATTGTGCTGTGCTCTGGTACAATGCTGCATACAAGGAAGACGAGCACTACATTTAAAATTTGGGTCAGGCACTCAGCCTGGCAAATGTTTGTCAATATCTTGACACTGTGGAAACATGATAATACCTTAAATATTCATGTCAAATATGTTGGCACATTTCAGACTTGTTTTAGATGAGATGTTCCTTTCTGGAATTTTACAGAAGTGTGAGTGAGGTGACATCTCAGATTCACTCAGCAGGATATGTTGAAATTCTCCATGTGTTTGGTGGCTATGAATATGCTGGGCTGGGTCATGCTGATTTTTTTTTTTTTTTTTCTTTTCTTTCACTATTTGTCTATGAGCAGCTGACAAAATCTCAGCACAGCTGAAAAATTTTGGCACAGCTGACAAACCAAGGCATTGGCAGCCAGTTTGTCCCTACTTACAATAAACTACTTGTAGCTCTTGCTCCAGCTGATTGCTCCGCAAAGGATCTCCCACAAAAATTTCTCCTTGTTTTGAGCAGTGCAGAGATTAATGGTGAGCTGGCCATTAGAGGAATATAAATTGAAGGGAACTCTACAGAGGTGTGAGATGGAGGGGGCAGGAGCTGGTGCAGCTGCCGGTGCGTCTGCCCTGTGTGCTGCAGGCAGAGCGCCGGACTGGCCGTGGGGCTGCAGCGTCTCTGCCGTTCCCTGCTCTCGAGTTTGTGGTGTAATGCTCCTGACCAAGATGAATCCTACTCTGCCTCACTCATCTTTGTAGGCAGAAGACCTCTGTTTATTCACCAACCTGCACGGGCAGAAATATCCAAGGTAAAAAGTTACAAAACCGGATCTCAGCTCGTAGAGCTGTCTCACTACTGTCACTAATGTGACATGTTCAGATGTCACCATACTGAGGTGTGTCAGGACTCACAGAGGAGGATTATCGATTTCTTTAATGGTAGATCATGGAGTCTAGTTTAATATTAATTACATGTGAGCTTCTCACAAAAATCCCCTTTTTGAAGTACCTGTTCTTTCTGCTTTCATAAGGATGAGGCTGTTCCCTGTTCCAACACCTCACTGGATGCAGTTCTGTGGAATACCAAGGCAGTGCTGCTGGCTTGGGGAGTCCAGGAACGGCAGCAGCTGGAGGCAGCAGGAATTTGGGGGGTGGGTAGAGTCTCATGATTGCCTTCTTTTAATTATCCCTGGGCTCTTAGTCACTTCTGAAAACAGGTCACTGGGCTAGAGAGACCTTTTGGTCTGACTCAGTGTTGCTGCTTGGATGTTAATGCTGACAACGACAGCCTGACATTAATCCCTTCAGGGCCAAGAGTTCAGATTGAGGGTAAAATCTGCATCTCAGCCCGTGGTACTCTTTTAGATGGATGTTGCTTCTTGCTGCTCTCATTATCTGAGACAGATGCATGCAAGCTGATTACTACAGCTCCTGTTCTAAAAAATGGTGAATCTTATGCCTTACTGATGAGTTTATGGCTGTTAGGAGTTTAGTAAACTAGATCCTCATTTAGCTGCGTGCAAGCATTGTCACTTCATTCATTCCCTTTTGATCGTTTATTTAGTGCTCAGTGATAGAGTCCGATCATCTTGTTCTTTTTCACACTATATTTTCCCTGTGGGGTCACTGGTTATCCATTAATGTGGCATGTTTGAGAAACACAGTGACATTCCCCAATAAAAAGCCAGATTAGGAACAGAACAATTCACTCAAAAGATGACACAGTAAGTGTCATATCAGCAAAGCAATGTATGTTTGCTTTATTTCATTAAATCTGATTTTGTCACCTCTGACCCAACATCCAGTTTACAGCATCAGGACTGTGAGCCCACTCAAGGCTGGGCTGTCCAGAACCAAACTCCTCCTTTTCAGTGGTTAAGTTATACTGGGATGGATTGTTTTGCATTCCTATAGGAACAGTGACTGGAAGGAAGAAGATCAGTGGGTTTTCCAGGCTGTTATCAATCAGTACCCAAGTGATCTTCAGAGGAGGAGGACTTTGTACCTGGATATGCTGCAGAGATATCTTCCCCACAAATCCAGACATGAGCTGGTCAGTGTTGGTTTACATATTCGTTCAATTATACAAGTTATTAAACTATGTAGTGAACAGTTGTATTAAAGAATGTATGTTTATCGAAGTTTTTTAATTTTAAAATATCTTAATTATAAATTTTATTCTGAACAGTAAAGAAGAAACATCCCTATTTTCAGAATACAGGAATTAAAAAACCTATCATCTCTCCAAAACAAGTCCTGGGCAGATTTTATAGTTCTACATAGTCTTACAACCAAACTCACAAAAATAATTTGTTAGCATTGCTTCTGCTGTTCAGTTTTATAGCTATGTTATGCCACTCTGCTTCTCTTGGTGTTTTTATTTTTCATGAGGATGTACAGCCTTGTTGCACTGTCTAGGAATAGTTATTTTAATTGTTCTGTGGCACATACATAGCAGGAAGAGTGGAAAGTTATCTCCTGCTCTAAGGGAGAGGCTATTTTTATATACATAATGCCTTTCAAATTGATTGCTGATTCCTCTTGCACTCCACAGTGAATAAGCACATAGCAGCTAATTGAGAAACCCATTTCAAGGCCAGAACACTTCAGGATGTCATAAGGAAAGTAGGAGGCTTTTTTTATCTCTGTCTGTATTTTTAGACTATCTACTTCCCTGTGTTTGAGGAGTGTCTAGTGCAAAGGAATGACAGTGAAGTGATACCAATAATCAGCCAGAGTTTCACTAAAAATAAAGTTCTTGTGGATTTCAGAAATTTTGCCTCAGACTGAATAGGGCTGAATAGTCACAAGCTTTGGACAATAGAGGAATGTTTTAAGCACAGCCACTATTAATGGGTCTCCCTGCTTCTTTGAAGGTTCATTTAAAATTTAAAAATACTACATTTAAAAATCCTAATCCTACATCCAGCTGATATCTCTTGGTACGTGTATTAGCTTGGAAATGTGCTAATAGTTGGAAATGTTAAAACACTGCTAAGAATCTTTTCTTAAAACGTATGTGTCGCATTGGAACAGCAGCCTTAGAGCCTTGCTGGCCTCCTTCCTCCTGGGCACAGTGGTCAGGGGACAGGCACTCAGAGCCTGATCCCAGAGCAGCTCCCTGGGGAGCTCTGTGTTTGGAGGAGCAAACTCTCCAGCCCGTGCCTTGCTCAGGAGTGCCATGGCTTCAGGAGCCTGTGAGTCTGGGCAGCAGCCCTGGCAGCGGGAGCTGCTGAGCTGAGCACTGTGGTTTGGCCGTGGGGAAGCTCGAGGTGCAGCTTCAGCCAGCCACAAGCTGATAGGAATATCTGTGAGCCAGGCAGTGTGAGTCAGCACCCCCTGCTCCCCTGCCGGAGGCCTGGAATTAGCATCTGGAATGGTCCCCTGGATACCTGTGAGCAGCCAGCCGTCTCTAGAATCTTGTTCATCCCTATATATTTTGGGGATATAAGACAGGTTCAAGACTCTACTGCCTCATTCTGTGCAGTCTTACCTGATACTGCTTCTGTCAAAGTCTTGAACCTTGAATACCTCATGAACCTCACTGAATTAGGCCAAAGTAAGTGGATTTCAGATTAAACACTCCCCATTTCTGCTAGGTGGTGACACCGGTGGTGGCATTGTGCTGCTTGGCAAACTAAGATTCTATTTCCAAATTGCCTGCTAGGAAGGAAGTGAAGCTGATTCCCCCGTACTGCTTTTGTACAATTATTGTTATTGGTGCCCCGTTTAGCAGATCAGAATTTGCTAGGAAAACCCTCATCTTGCTGGAAGTGCTCGATATCTCTGGAGATGTATTGGAAGGACCTACTTCTATGTTTTGTCCTTCAGAACAGGGAGGGAGCATTGCATTTCATTTATTCCCATTGCAAGAGCGCAGCTGACCAGGGAGCAGTGGGCCGGGAGGGTGCAGTAGTGCTGGCAGAGAGGGCTGTGCCGGAGGGCTGTCACTGCCCAGGACACCAGCAGACAGCACATCCCTGGCACCTGGCAGAGGGCACTGGCCCTGCGCCGCAGATTCTGTGGGAATATTGGTGATGCAGTAACCGAATCAATTGCACGTGAACTTCGCAAAAATGTCTAGAACTTTAATTTCATTATTGAATAGTTTTTAAGCCTTTCTGAAATGCTTTCCTCTTTCAGGTTGTTCATGAGAAGGCTTGGGATCGTTACCATTCCATCAGGAATCAGCGCAGAGTGTTGCTGTTAACCTGGGCTCAGGCTAGGAAAGCCTTTGTCCTTAGGACAGTGGCCACTGCTGCTGAAGCTGCTGCTGCTCACGAGGCAGAAGTGGTGCTGGCTGATTCCAGGCAAAAGCAGCTGGAGATCTGTGCTGAGCTGAAAGCAAAGGTATGTTCAGTTATAAATCCGTCACCAAATCTGTATCTAACAGATACATTCAAAATGAAGTTTTTTACATTAATACTAATCTGTTTTCAGGTAAATAATGGATATCTGTCTGCCCTTCTGTTTATTTTCAAGAACACTTTTTAAGACCTGGAACAATGGATCCCATAACTTGTTTGCCCTTGTTATAGAAGGTTGACAATATTCTGATTTACTGTGGTAAAAGGTGAAAAAATATAAAAATATCTGTGTGGTTTTGGTAAGTGAATAGAATGAAGTGGGAGGAGCCTGGACACAAGAGAAAGATGTTGTGATGTTCATGCCTAAGGTGTTTGTAGAAGGAATCCCATTTCCAGTGATGAGAGGCATGTTAAGATTTGTTTAAACTGCTCTCTGTGGTTTTTGACTTCCACAGAAACGAACATCTGAGAGCATGCATGATGTGTTATTCTCACTTTACCAATATCCTCTCTGCTGAGCCCTCACTTTTCAGTGAAATACTAAACACTTGATTTAGGTTTTCTACAAGAAGGAGAGCACGGTAAAACCTGTTCTGTGAGGCAGGATTTTGATGTTGATGCTAGCTTTTAGCTAGCAATAACACAAAAGCCCTTCTGTCTTGTGTTCTGGAGCTGTCTGGCATAGGAAGGTTTGAATCTAAACACTTTAGGGTCAGAAACTGTCTGAGCATGACTAAGTGGAGAGTCCCCTGTTCTGACTCCTGTGTCAGCCCTACCTTGAGCCAGGGGCAGGAAGGAGTGGCTCTCTGGAGTTGAGGGGATGTTTGGTGATTTTTTGACCCAGGCCTTCCTTTCTGGAATGCCTGTGTGTCTCTTACCTGCACAGCCAGAGATGGAAGGGCCAATTATTCCAGAACTGTGAATTTGAGTCACCTTTTTTTCCTTTGTTTCTTTTATTTTTCTTCCACACAGGAAGTAACAAGCTGGTTTTGGAGTACTTTGTTGTTTCCGTGTAGTTTAAGATTCTCACAGATGCACTGAACATTGTCTGAAAGTTTTTTGGATTCTGACCTCCTGTTTCCAGGAACTGTTTGAAACTTAAACCTATTAGGCCTCCACTTTTCAAGGGTGATGTTCAAAGAGATCTTTGTTAAAATGTTGAATGTTTGAACAAAACCAACTCACCTGTTTCCCAGAAAAGAGGAATGAAAAAGAAACATTTCTGTCATTAAAGGTGGATATCATTGTGACCTTGTTTTGATCAGCTCCACAACTGAAAGGCCTTGAGGACAGAAGCTGAGATTGGGCACAGAGCTCACTCATTTTCAGAGAAATGATTCTCAATGTATCCATGGGTTCTGTTTCGGCTTGATGGGGACATGCATTTGAAAACTCATAGTTTGTCCAGTTATAGTTCATTTTTCAGACTTGTCTTTCTACACTTCTGGACTTTACAACTACAGAGTGTTGGACATGGAAAGCAGCTGCTGGCAGGTAAAAGGGAACTCAGTCCAGTGAGCCAATTCACACAGGTATAACCCATCCCGGGAGGGATCCATAAGATGGGTAAAAAGTGAACCTATCTCTGAGGGAAAGAGTGTGGATCTGGAAATCCAGGATTAGGGCTGTTCTTCCACCTTTTCTTTTTGGCCATTGATTGACTTAACATTTTGTATTTCAGTAAGTTTTGCATCAGGAAATCATACTTGTACCCCTTTGCCAGAGGGGCAGTGTAGTTGCTATAATGATTTACCTGTAAGTAAACCCTAGGTATGCTCGTGAGGAGGTTGTATCTGACTGAGAGGGACAGAGATCTCCTTCATTACAGCAGCAGGTTTCAGAGGGAGCCACAGCATTTCTGTGCCTATTGACTCCATCTGTGAAAGGAAGTGATGGCACACTCATGGAAAGAGATGTAATATCTGACAGGTTGTGCACTGGTTTAGTTACTGTAATAACCACATGATATCACCCAACTTTTATACAGTTCTCTTCCTCTGTCAACAACAAACCAAAGGGGCAGCAGACTGACTAAAGAATACATGATTTAAAGCTGTTTTAAATGCACTAGGATCACCTATGGCATTGGTGAGACTCTAGGCCTTGTGACTGACAGGAAGGGATAATTAAAAAGTAAAGCAGCAGAGAAGCTAAATTAATATTTATAGCAGTTTTACTTGGGGAAAAGACTTTCAGATTTTTATTCCATGCTCCATCTCATGGAAGATCAATGTGTGTCCTTAACAGAAATCAGAGTCCCTAAGGAGGAATTTTGGAACAACTCAAGAAGCTCAGGTGAAATAAATCATGAGGGCCATATGGTAGTCATCTGAAGGAAATAAAGTGTGAAATGGATAGTGCTGGAGAGGAAACACTGTACATTCTTAAAGAGGAAATGTGCCTGGTACATATCTTTAACATCCCAGTTTGCCATGGGGAAGCAAACAAAACAAACCCTGAAGGGTTACACTTTGATGAGTGAACAAGAGTCACTCAGATCTGGTGTGCTTTGTGCTGTGGGAATCTGATCCCCCCAGGGTTCTGGAGCAGACACTGTCTAAAACAAATTCTCTCTGCAAAAAATTCCTTTTTCTAAACAACAGAGAAGCAAATTTTTCCTCGCAAGGTAGGCAAGGCCATGAAGTGAGGAGTGATCTTTTCAGAGGCTTAGGAGGTGCTGCCTCACAGCTGGGGTTGGAAGCACTTGCTGTATTACATCACAAATTCAGTTGAGGTGTCTGCATGCATTCCAAACATTATTTTTCTGTTGAATCTATCTTGAAATATTTGTAATCTGATACTTTCTGTCTTCACATAAAACCATTTTAAAAGAAGACTCGAGGGAAGACCTACAGCAGCAGACATTAGGACGGTTGGATCTTCTGTGTGTGCTGCTTAGGGGGAGCTCTTTCTTCCTCAGCACAAAGCTGTGTGCCTGCTTGCCTTTAAATCTCTTCTCTCCCTCGTTTTGTGCTCCGGAATTAATCCCCACTCCAGGCCTAAAATCTCTTGGAACACATTGTGAATTCTGGGAGAGCAGCTCTTGCATTTCTTATCCTGGCAGAAACTAAGACAAATTAACTTCAAAAAGAAAACCATTAGGTGGAATTAACAGGGGTATTGCAAGTTGAAATTGTCCAGTGATACCTAAAGTTACTTGAGGATGGATAACTAGACTAGCAGACAGCTCCTGCTAACAGTGTTTTCTTAGAGTGATCTTCTTCAGTGAGGAAAGTGGCACCCCAGGCAAGCAAAGCTGCACCAAAATTTTGCAGTTGTAAAGGATCTCTCCTCCATATGACGGCAGATGGGACTAGAAGAGAGAATTCTGTATCTAAAGGAAGCAATTTAGATAAGCAATTTTAAATAGAAATGCGGCCGACTTAAGATTATGTGTGTGTGAATATTTAAGCCTACATAATATTTACACATGTTAATAAAATGTTGACACTCCCATTGTCAAGAAGAGAAAGATGTTCTCAATAATGCTGGATGAGGAAAGAGAGGAACTACAAGGACAAGCTGTGAGAAATAAACTGTTCACACACTGCCTTGAGCAAAGATGATGTGACATGCTGCCAGCCACAGGGAGCTGACACTGCTCCTGTGCTGGATCCCAAGTTTGCTCAGTGGTGATCCCAGCCCTTGTGACCTTACTGAAATCGGTACGGGGTGCTCCTCCTCAGGTCGTGACTGAGGGTTGTGCTCAAGCGCTTTTCTTTCGTATCCCTTTTTCAGATTTAAACACTTATAGAGCTGAAGACAATATTCTGTTAATGATCAAAACAGTTACTTTTAACCCCTTTTCTGATTTTTTTTTTTTTTTTTTTTTTAACCTCTTAGAGGTAGCCCGTGGAGCACAAGTTGCTCAAGAGTACCAGTTAAAAATCTGTTAGGGATAGGAACCTCCAATGTTTTCCTAACCACAGCCAGAACGAGATTATCTTCTGAGATTAACAAACTTGTAAATATATTGTTTCTTAATTATCCTACTGCCAAATGTTCTAATTCTTCTCATAGGTCTTGTGTAGGCCAGTCAGATGCAGAAATTGTTAGTTTTTACCATTTGTTGTTTGTCATTCAAGACCCTGTGGAGTCTGGATGTGATTCCAAATGCTGTTCAGAAGTTTTCAGGGTTGAAGAATCCCCAGTTTAGAGAGAAAGGGGCAGGTTTTTAGAGCTGAAAGTTACTGGAAACTTCAGACCGCCACCTGTTAATACCACACGAGTTTGTTGTTGACAACATGTGGATGTCAATACCTGCTGATGTCAGAACTTCACATCTGGCTGTGGTCTCAGGACTCTGTCCAGTGACACAGACAAGTTCTCTGCCAGGACAGGAGAGCTCAGCTGTGTTCCCAGGGAGAGGGAGCATCCTCCTCTCTGCTGACCAGCTGTTGGAGTAGTTGCTGCCCCATAGCCCCTGTCATGGGGCGGTTGGGGGTTGTATTTACTGCTCAGAGTTTGCATGGGTTTTGAATACTGTGAATATAGTGTACTCCAGAATTTTAAGCGTTGAACCACAAAGCACAGACAGCAGGACATCTCTGGGTTTCTGCCATCAGCATCTGAACAGCCATGGTTCTTGCTGAGCGTTGCTGCTTGATGGGGATGTGTGATATGGAGCCCCTGTGCAAACCTGAACTTCTCCCACCTCCTTCTGCAGTCCCTGACATATTGGCTATTTAAAACCTTTGTGGCAGTTCAGGAGGTTACTGACTACCTGAGAAAAGAAAAATGATATGTACCATGCTTATAAAAAAGCACTCTCTAAATTTAAAAAATGATGGCTTTTTCCTATTGTTTGGATGAACTCCCCCTGCCCTATAATAATTCAGACTCCAGGGAACTGTTCTTAATATGCACTTTAATTTTTTCCCTTTTATAAGCTCTAGTATTCACACCCTGAGGCACCCATCTCATTAGTTTTCCATTTAGGAACACATGCATACACTTCCTATTCTTATTGTATTTCCAGGAATAACATTGTTAATATTTTATAGTTCAGTGTGTGGTGGCTTTGAATAGTGCAAGTCTTTTTTATTATTGTTATCAGTTGATACAATAGCACATCAGTAGCAGGTGTCCTATACATCCCAGTTTCCTTGGCGATGTCAGCTTTGTTGGGGCACAATTTGCTTGTGACTTCCAAAGTCTTGGCAAGGAAGTCCCTACCTGGAGTTGTGGAAATCTGAGCTGGCCCTTGCGTAGCGAAGAAGTCTCCCCAGTGCCTGTGCTGGGAGTGCTGCGTGTCCACAGATGCTGGAGCTCCTGCCCATCTGCTGCCAGCAGGTCCAGAGGTTCCCAAACCCTGTATTTTCCATGCATGCCCAAACCCTGCGTGTGTATCCAGCACCGGTGCCCGCAGGGGTCGGGGCTGGGCAGATCCTGGCAGGGTCGCGCTGTGTCCGGGACCAGCTGCAGCAGCTCTGTCCTGCAGATGTGAATGGGTACAGCATCCACCCCTTACCTTCTCCCTGGTCCTGGCAGACAGGGAGCAGCTTGAGTAGTTGAGCTAGAGTTTGTATTGAGAAATTGTGGGTGAATGCAAGTATGTTTGAAAAAAGCTCCTTTTTCTTTCCTAAAGAAATGCACTACTTTTTAGTAGTCGTTGGATAGACATTTACATACAGTTAATGACTTAAAAAAATGGTTAGTTTTGTAACACAGACTTCTATAGTCCTGTTTAATTTGTAAAATATTTAAATCTAAGGTATCTATTATTCCATTAACCCAACTGGAATTTATGTGCTTAACTTCTATTGCTCTTGAGAGAAATTGAGCGAATCCCTACTTTTCTGTGGGAGACTGGGTCTTTAACTTTTTTTTCCTTCTACATTTCCCTCCCATTTTCCTAAAAAGATTTTATTTTTTTGTGCACCTTGGAATGGCAGGGAATTGCCCAGGCAGGAGACACAGATCAGCTGTGCTGCTTTTGTCTGAATTATGAATGACTGAGCTATCTTGCAAGTGAAGAGGCTGCACTGCTGGCAATGACAGTCACCTTTTAATGAATTTTCCATGTTAATCTTGTAGTGATCTCAGTTTGGCCAGTTCTAGAGGAGATAGAAAGCAATGACCTTGTGTGGGGAAATAAAAAGTTTGCCAACTTTAAAAAGATTATCTTCCGTGTTAGACGATGTGCCCATTGGGAGCTGAACTGAGAGAAAAATCCTTACTGAAGGGCTGATGTTGTAATCCTGTTATTTCTTCAACACATAACTTCATATCACTTAATCACCTTTTACATCTGCTTTGCTTTTTTCTCTTTTTCAGAACGCACTAGAAAGGCATAGCTCTAGAATGGCCTTTTCTCTATGAACAGAATTCCTTCAGTCACCAACTTGTTCTGAGGCTGCAGCCCTTATTTTAAAAATGTGAAGGGAAAATGTCTTAGTTGACGTGGTTTAAATCCAAATTTGCAATTGAGAGGCATTTTTTCCCCCTCTGTGCCTTGTGGCTTCCATCTGGAAGAATCAAGAGGTATCTCTGACTTGCCCTAAATGAGATAACTCTCAATTCTATATTCAGCAAGACCCTGAGCAGAGGAGATGGTGATGACGCAGGGAGGTTGGGAAGGAGGGGAGAGGATTAGAGCTGGTTTGGGCAGTAGATCGCTGGTTATCTGAACATGGACATTTCTCAGTGTGCTTTTGGACTCTCCTGGTTCCCAGCTTTCTCTCTGTCCCAAGCACAATGGAAGCAGCTGTAGGAGGGGCTGAGGTGACTGAGCAGTGCTGTGGAAGGCAGCCGATGCTGAGTCTTGTACAACGCGGTGCTCATCCTTTCCAGAGCTTATTTCATGGTTCTCAGTGACTGCTTGGGCTCTGTCTGGACTGATCCAAAAGCTGCTGGACTTGTTCTGTGGTCCAAGGGTACCTTCAGTAGCCCAACATGAAGCTTTGCCACCCAATAGCAATTTTATTGGTACTTGTACTGATTTTTGGTGCAGATGACTTGCACAGTCTAACACTGAGCTCAGGTGGCCTGTGCTGGCCCCACTGGGAAACGTGAAATGGTGCTTTGTGGCTCTTACTGACACCTGCTTTGTACAACAGCCTGTGGGAGCTGTGGGACAAATGTGGGGAGACACACTGCGTGTTTTCTCTTTTTATGCATGGGGGGTTTTTAACGCTGAATTCCTTTAAATAGTGCTTGAATCTCAAGTTGTTTCATAATCCCATTTTGCTCTTTGTGACCATGCAGCCCTGACCTGCAGCTGTTGTGTTCCTGTGACCCCACCACGAACAGGCTGGCTCTGTTCTGCCATGGGCTTTCATGGCTAGCCAAATATTGTGCTTCTTCTTTTGCCGTGTAGAATCTTCACTTGTGAAGTTATTTTTCTTGAAGAGACCCCCTAAATTTTTTTCCCAGGGATTCTTAGAATCAGTTGTGAATGGTTGGAAGAGGAAAAAAAACCCTTGCAAGCCATAATAAAAATAAGGAAAAATGAGCAGAAGTGTTTCAGAGATTAATAAAACTCCAGGAGATTCTAGAAGAGTATTTAGGTTGTGTCATTTTATAAGGTTGAAAAAGTGATCTAGAAAACATCAGAGTGGGGATCTCAGAAGATTTTTCTTTTATGCCTTCAGTTATGACAAACACTACTGGCTTTATCACACAGTTATTGGGAATTTTTGCTTAGAATTTGGATTCTAGAAGCTTAGTATGTGTGTGTGGCACAGAGTGATCTGGGCTCTGGGTAGTCATGTCTGACTCTGTTCCTCCCAAGATTTTACATCCTTTTGGTTCCTCGTGCACGTTTTCCTCTGTTTCCAAAGGCTGGTGTTGCTCCCTGCTTGACCTTTGCTGTGCAGCCCCTCCTCATTCCAGCCAGCTGCCCTGAGCTCCCGTGTACCCAGCTGAGGAGCTTGGTGCCACCTCTTGTGTCACCACAGGCAGCTTCAAGGTCTGTTTGTAATAAGTCATTGCTGCTTGAAGAGAAAACCTTCCACGGTGCTGTGTTACCATGGGCTGATTTGATGGGAGTTCCCAAGGAAAGACTCTCAAAAATTGTTTCGTCTTTAAGAGTTTTATCTGTAGCATTAAGTGAGTGGTAAATACATTATTACTGTTCGGATGTTAGAGTGAAAGAACTAATTTATTACTTTAATTAATTTGTAGTGTACTTTACATTATTGTAATATGCAATATTGAAATAATGAACTGAAAAAAGGTGTGTATGCATTCTGTTCAGCACAGCAATTTAATAATTCACTTGGCAAAACCTCGTCTAATAATACATGAACTGTGAAAAGTACTTGAAATGCCAATTGTAATTAAAAACTTTCAGAACTTAATGTTGGCAGTGCTTGTACTGCTAAAATGAAAACTGTTTTGTGGAACAGGCTATTGGGAAGCCAGGTTTCAGTGTATTCTCAATATTAGTTTAACTACGAGGATTTTTAAAATATTTAAATAAAACATTTACTGTTGACACAGTAAAATATGCCCTTCTGATTTAGAACTTGTAGGAATGGAAGAATGCAATCAAGAACATGTTAATTTTTTTTGTGCAGTCTGTGGTCCCAGATTGCTGCTGTAGCGAGGCAGAATTATTGTTTGGGAGGTTTTTTATTCTCCAGACCTGCACGATCCTGCCTCTGGAGATAAAAGCCTGATGAATGCAGCAGGCTTTCTTGGCACGCTCCAATTGTAGGAATGCTGGCAATTCAGCATCAGGTGGTCACTTTTAAACAGAACACTGAAAGCCAGGACATGCAGCCTGCAGAGACTGCTCAGCCCTTGTGCCCCGTTTCCCTGCCTGCCCCAGACGCTGTCCCTTGGGGCACGAGCGGCTCCCGCTGTGCCACGTGTGGGATGCACAGTGCAGGGAATGCAGCTGAGGCTGTCCACTCTGGCCTTTCTCACCACGAGTGACAGTCCAGCTCCTCATTTTTTCAACCTGTGACCACATGGGCAGAGACTGGTCTGGGAATCTCTCCTTCCATCTCCTGTGGATGTGGATCCCAGGAGGTGTTCCCCTGCCTGGCCCACAAAGTGAGTTGGGGCTGTGAGCCTAGAACTGCTCTCTAGCACAGAGGATTTTGAAGTTCAAATGTGGTTTAAAAAGTGAAACATACTGGTGTTTGAATCACCTGGTTAATGTCTAATATTTTGTTGCTTCTTACACTTCACTCTACCTCTGCTCTGTTAAGAACATTTTATCCTATGTGATTTCAGCTCTTCTTCTGGGAAAAGCCGTGGCATAAGGCCAGCCTACAGAATCACAAACACATTTTATACATATTTTGCAAGCATTGCTTTTTCTGGCTTTTACCAGTGTTCCTTTTTGTTGTTGTTGTTTTGTTGTTGTTGCAATTATGCCGTTTTTTGTCACAATTATAAATTGTTTTTAAAGGAAATTATTCTTCTTTTGCCCTAATGAAAAAGGCATGGATTAGACAAACATGGGAGGGAGCAGGGATAATCTAAACTAATTTAATGTGCTGGATAGGGAAAATAATAACTGGGTATTGTGAACAAGTATGGTACAGTGAAAGTCTCCTCTGGTATCCTTGTTACCCATTTTCCTGATTGGCCTTGGGCTCATACATTTAAAATCCTAACTAAAAAATGAAAAAGTAGATTAAAAATTGAAATTTAAGAAATGGAAAGCATATTCTACCCCCTGAGTAAATGTGTGTATTAGTAGTGATTTAGGGCGGAGTAGGGAGCATTGTAGGAGTAGAGATACACACTGAGTTATTGGTCTATCACTTCTGTCTCGGGAACACTGTTGTATGATTAATGCTGTGTCAGCTGAGTGAGGTTCTGAATTTGATGCTTGGTTATGCTCACTTGTTTGTACAGAACCTGTCAGAAATCTAGATTGTGCCCCAATATTGATTTCTGGCTTGGATCAAAAGGCTATAACAAAAGAGCTGCGTGGAAACAACTAGAGAAGGTGATCGTGGCATGTCACAAGGCTGGAGTGTCACACACGCCATGCAAACTGCTGCTAATAAAATGGATTAATAAGGAGGCTTGAGATGATTTCAGGACAGATTAGTGTCTGTGTCTGCTCACTGCTTCGGTGTGGTCTGCTTCCTTCAGTCAGCTGTCACCATCCCAGACTCCCTGCTGCCTTCTCTCTGTTCTCCATGGCCATTTCCAGGCACTGGTTCCCCTGAAGTATCAGGGAAATGCAACTTTTGTTGAGACCAGTTTATGGCCTCGCCATACTGGTGGCTGCAATCAAACTACCAAACAAGTCCCTGGTTAACAGGTAAATTGATATCCAGAGAAGATCACTAGAGGAGCAGGAGAGTCCTCAGACATGGAGGGAACTGAAGCTGCATCATGAACTGCACCCGGTGGCATTGACCTCAGCACTGAGAGCATTTGAAAGGAGTGAGAAGCGGGATGTCGGAAAATCCAAGCTTACAAAAAGCAATTTTTTTGTTACATAATCTGTTACCTCAAATCAGTTGAGAAAATCTGTGATGTTATTACAGAAGTTTAAAGCTCCTTCAAATGCTCCTGCAGCTTATCCCAGCTCCAATCTGAGTAGGCTTTTAGCAGATTTCATTCACTCTTTGCTTGTTGTTAGATTTTAAATCTTTCTATATATGGTTTTGCTTCAGACTGTTTCAGAAGCAAGGTAGAAAGGATTGCACGTTCTTCTGACACATTTTCAGAGCATTCCTTTTTGAGTTTATTAGCGTGGCAAGTGAAGGGTACCTGAAACAATTTAGCATTTTGTTTTAGATTCTTAAACCACTAAACTGCATGAGCAGGCTGCTGGCAAAATTGCTACATGAAGATTTCAATTTAGACAGCCCTGGTGTTACAAGTTTCAAGTGTGTGGGAAGCTTAATTGGGGTGTTGTAGCTGAGGCTGAAGGGGCCTCTCCAGACCCCGAGGTCACCCCCTGCCCAATCAGGGTCAGGTCCAGCTGGTGACCCAGGACCCTGTTGAACCCAGGTTTAAACAGCTCCACAGCCTCCCTGGCCAACATGTTCTAGCATTCATCCAGCCTGTCAGTAGGGAAGTGATGAATGGATTGGAATTTCAGGTG
Organism: Cnemophilus loriae; assembly: GCA_013397755.1. Taxonomy (NCBI): domain Eukaryota; kingdom Metazoa; phylum Chordata; class Aves; order Passeriformes; family Corvidae; genus Cnemophilus; species Cnemophilus loriae. The sequence continues at coordinate 106,193 of VZTF01009818.1, read as the reverse complement.
TTTCGGTCTGTGCCTGTTGTTTTCCCTCTTGTCACTGGGCACCTCTGGAAGAGCCTGGCTCTGTCCTCTTCGCACCCTCTGCTTTTTCAGGTTATTTTCCTGTTATTGCTTTGCCTGCACTCCGTGAGAATTCACAGCATTGTTCAGTGTATTGCAAAGAACAAAGTATAATTGTTATTTTAGCAAGAAGCAGGGCAAGCATGGCACCTTTCAGAGATGCAGCTCTCTGAGAACCTTGGACCATGGGGAGTGCTGGATTTCTAAACAGAACATCTTTTATAAGCACAAACCAGAAGAATTAATAATCTGCACACACAGCCAGTGAAATGCAGTAAAGATGGAAAAATTATGAGCATTTTCATATCTTTGTATTAAAGTGCTGTAGTATAGAAAACCAGCTGAAAAATGGCTGCAATGCTTGTTCCTTAGAGGAATGCAGAGTTCTGCTAGTGCTTGACAAATCCATTAGAAAAAAAGCTGGCAAGCCAACAAAAAGGAGACATCATTAATCCTGTTGAAACCAGCGTGAAACAGATGAGCACACGACTGCTCTTGACAGCACCGAGGTAAACGGGGCCCACGCTGGCCGGGACGCTGGAGATGAGTCACTGCACATGGCCGGGTATGGGGACAAGTTGTCTTCTTTAACCAGCACAGTCAGGATCATGTCAGGAATGGATTTTTGGCGCTCTGGGCTGGGTGATCCATCCCACCCCCAAGAAGATTTGTCAGGAAGCGTGGCAGGCCCTGCAGCAGGGGGTGTGGGGAAGGGGGCCCTGTCCTGCTCTGCCTGGCAGTGCTGCCTCTCTGCCCCCAGAGGAGAGGGATGTCAGGCGTGCAGGGCCCCGCAGGGGCTGAGCAGGGGGCAGGGATCCTGCTTCCCAAATGAAGTCCCTGGAGTGAGCCCTGGGTGGAAGCGAGGTGCTGTCACAGGAGTGCCTGTGCTAAAGGCTGTGAACCGACTCTGCTCTGTGACTCTTGGTCTCCATCCCTTCATAAGTTCAAAGTGCTGAAGGGAGGTGTGAATTACTGAGATGGTTTTAGCAATTTTGCCTTAAATCTTTTCATATGTGATTTATTGCATATTATGCCATCAGGTGGGAACTGCACATGAACATGCAGAAAGGTGATGCTTGCTAAATGGTTGTGTTGTTGATAAGATTATAAATCTTACTTTGTAAGCGGATTACGTGAGTTTCCTTCCCAGTCTCAGCTTGGCAGGATCAGTGTTACACAGTCTGCTGCAGGACTGTCTCTTCAACTGTTTCCTTCAGGTTCTACAGTGGAAAGCACAGCAGGAAGAAGCTGCTAAACTAGAAGCTGCTATAGCTGCCAGAAGAAAAGAAAAGGAAGATGAGAGAGAAAGGCTACAGAGAGAACAGGAAACCATTCGTAGAGCTCAGGATAAAGAGAAAGTATGAGAAGCTTTTATACATTTTTGCATATATTAATGTGTACCATTGCTTCTAAAATCTATAACTGATCTCATAGCACATGTATTTTTGTAAAGTATTATGTATTGATGTTGAGATGGGCAAATGGTTAGACAGGTCTTGCTCCTGTCCATTTTAGCTCTAAAGCTGCCTGTTCTGACACACCAGTTATGTTACTCTACTGCATTTCTTGAAAAAAAAAAAGCCTCAGCAAGTCACGGTGTCTGTGTCACAAAAGGAGCACAGAGGCATGGCTGGTTTGACTCCACAGGTCTGTGCCTTGAGTAGCATGGGAGCCTCAGGCAGCTTGCAGTGCTGCAGCTGTGTGCTGCAATGCAGCAGGGGAGCCCGACTGCACAGTGCCTGCAGCATGGCACGGGGCTGAAGTGCACCCCTGGGGCACAGCATTCCCAGGAATTGCATGCTCACTCCTTGGGAAGTGGCTTGGATACAACTTAATAGAAGCTCAGAAATGCACTGTAGCGAATGTAATGCTTTAGAAAATCAAGCTGTGTCACGAATGTTTGTGTTGGCCTTTTTACTTAAGTGACGTGGCAAAATTCCATGTGGTTGTTTCACTGAGGTTTTACCTCTGAGTCCAGTGGCATGGAGAGGGACATTTAGTGCAGGTTTGCTGCTTAGGTCATGCGTAGTTTTGCTGCTGCTTCTCTTTTTGTTCCAGCTTGTTCTGTGTATTTACCTTTGTACACACGGTGTTTTTAGTGGCTGGTGGCACTGAAACCACAGGGAAGGCAGAGGCTTAGAGAGGCAGTGCTGACCCAACCACCACCAATATTCATTTTACCTGTAAATATTCTGGTTGTGCAAACTTTTCTCTTGCTGTGTGTAATGTGTATCTAGAGCAGCCCTCTGCCTATGCACAGATAGAATAGCAGCTGTTTGGGGTCAGCAGTCATGTGTTTCATTGGAGTGTTTTACAGCCTAGATCCTTAAAAGGGCTCCTAACCTTATACTGCAGCTGCTTTTCTGGGGAATGCAAGCAGAATATTCAAAATACCTGTGAGCAGTGTAAAAGGAATGATCACACTACCTACTGTAACCTAGGTAAGGTATGCCAAGCAATTCCAAACCTGGGAACGGGTAAAATGCCATTAATTCTAAATACCAATGCTACAGTTGCTCTATTAGATTGCAGATCAGAATTTTTCCTGTGTATTTAAATATGGAATTTCAAAAATATCGGCTGGTCTCTAATTAGAGTTTATAAGAAAGAATTCAGGCAAAGGAGATACAAAAAGGGAATAATAGCAAAAGTTTTATTTCATAAGTAAAAGTATTCCAAAGAATATTAAATAAAAGCATTCTAAGAAATATGGTTATAGCCATGCTTGTTTCCTGCCCTTCACATGTGAAAAATGGCCTGTATACAGAAAGGATTGGCTTAAAGCCTGGGACTCCTGAAACATAAGCACTGACTGGAAAACCTGTTTTAGGTCTGAATCATGATCATGAAAGGTTTCTCTGCACAAAGTCAATCATTCAGTGCAATGTGCTGCACATGGGCTGGGGCAGTCTCAGGCACAAGCACAGGCTGGGTGGAGAATGGATGGGGAGCAGCCCTGGGGAGAAGGTCCTGGGGGTGCTGGTGGGTGAGAGCTGGACATGCCCCAGCCCAGAGAACCCCGTGTCCTGGGCTGATCCCCAGCGCGGGTAGCAGGGGAGGGGGGGATTCTGCCCCTCTGCCCCACTCAGGTGGGACCCCACCTACAGAGCTGCCCCAGCCCTGGGGCAAACAGCACAAGGACCTGGAGCTGCTGGAGCGAGTCCAGAGGAGGCCACGGAGCTGCTCTCAGGGCTGGAGCCCCTCTGGAGCCAGGCTGGGAGGGCTGGGAATGTTCACCTGGAGAAGGGAAGGCTCCAGGGAGAGCTCAGAGCCCCTGCCAGGGCCTAAAGGGGCTCCAGGAGAGCTGGAGAGGGACTGGGGACAAGGGATGGAGCCTGGAGTACTAGGACAAAGGGGAGTGGTTTCCCACTGGCAGAGGTCAGGGTCAGATGGGATACTGGGAAAATACTAGATAGTCTATGATTCTGTGATATTGGCAGTGCTGGGTTATTGGTTGGACTTAGAGATCTTTTCCAATGTGAATGATTCTGTGTTTTGCAACATATGTCATGGCAAGATGGGAATTACAAGCTTGCTGTAAATTTCACCAGTTGTTTCTGAAGAACTGCCCTAGTTTATGGAACAGGATCCTGTAGAATTCATTTAAATGAAGAATTCAGAGTTTCACTTCAGCAATATTCACTTGACTGTTCTTCCTTCTGCATCCCAAACCTCTCATCTTTCCAGATAAGTTTTCCTACTCAGGTTTCACAGTCTTCCTTAAAGTCTTTCTCACTCAGCTTTGGAAAATCTCTGTACTTATGTGAGGGAACACTCCTGTACTTCTTCCTGTTCCTCAGCAGACTCTGCACCTCAGCAAGATGAACTGGGCTGGATCCAGCCCTTTGAGCCGACCCAGGATAGTTCGACTCAAGGAACATTCACTCTTCTAAGCAGCACAGTTGAAGGGTTTGATGGCAGAGTAGGAAGGCAAGGAACAAATGGAAGTGGTAGTCTTCAGACTGTGGTGGAAAAATATATTCAAATTAGTGTTCACAGACTGATTTTACTACTTTTGTTGTGTGAGCTCCACACCCTCTTGCTCTCCTAGTAAATATTCTGTTAGCTTGTAGTGCTCTAAAATAGAAATTCTATTCTAAAAGGATCAAAATTGGAATCTCTAACTTAATGTTTTTCTTACTTGCTTTGTTCTCACTGGGCTTTGGAATGAGTGTTAATTTGTTTGCTGTATTTGTTCAAACTAGCTGAAAAAATACTGGGCTGAGAAAGAGCTCAAGTGGCAAGAACAGGAGGAGAGAGATCTACAATACCTGGAGGAACTGAGAAAATTAATGGCTGAACAAGCAGCCAAAGACAGAGAAAGGTAAAAGAAATTAAATGTGAATACCTATAGTATCAATAGGAGCTTTTATAATCTAATTTGCTTTGATCTCATTACTTTCTTATTTAGAATAAATTGAGGATTATTTTTTTTTCCTTCCTGTTTGGCAAATGCTTCAAACTATATGGTAAGGTTGCATCCTAGGTGATTGTATCCTATATGTAGTTTATTTCTGTTTGCATTAATTCACATCCATCAAAATTTCAGACCATTGTAAGCACTAAACTGTCATAAATTGTAGCTGAGTAATAAGACCTTCTATATTTCACTTTGCAAAATGTTTTATAATCAGGTTTGGTTGGTTTGAGGGGCAAGTGAAAGGAGCACATTCAGCACTTAACAGACTCAAAGATATTTATTGTTATCTTAGAGAGTCCTAAAGTGCTCATCTAGTTGTAGATGCTCTTCACCTGTTTGATGGGATTTAGGACTTGAGCCTGCTCAGGCTTGAATTGCCAAGTCTTTGTTGCACAATATGGCCTTTCATGGCCTGCTGAAGAAATACCGAATTTCACAGAGGAATCCCTCTGTCAGAGGAACATAAAACCCCTGCATGTAGTCTGGTTATAACTGCTCTCAAAGCACAGCCTGACTCTTTTTACATACAGGAAGCCACCAAATTGTGTGGACCAGAAATGCAATTAAAATAGGATTAAAGTGCCATTGGCGTTAGAGTATTAAACTTGGTCTTAAGGATTCTGTGGGAAACACTACTTGAGTATTATTTTGTTAGGACACCTTGCTGACAACTTAATTTAAATGTCTATGTCCTTGTGCTACAAATATATCTCTACCTTTCCTTAGACATGCTGCAGTGGTTTTAGCTCATAGGAGAAGGAACACATGTATTTGAATTACTGAATTTTCAGTAGAACTGATGAGGAAAAACTGACTTTTCTTTAAACCTGTGTACTGCATTCTGCCATACTGCTGGGAGTGTTCTTCTTATGTTAATAAATGTTGCAGAATAAACTAAAAGGAAATGGCAGGATTTGCTGAGGAATGCAGGGAGGAAATAACCACCCCTTCAGGCTACTGTGAATCAGAAGTCGGTAAATGCTCAACATTCTGTTACTCAGGACTGACCTACTGTGCAAAATGGAACATTTGGCTGTTCAGGCTCGGGTACACATGTGGCATTGTCAAGTACAGGAGATGGCCTGCATAGTGCATAGAGTTTCTAGTAGGTACAATAAAATATTTTAAAAACACTCTGCTGTTATCCTGAATTGCTTTTAATTAAACTAAATTAATTTAAAATTAACTAATCAGGTTTGTTTATAAAAAAGAAATCTATTATCACAGAGTCATTATGGTGTTCTGTTTATTCAGGTCTTATTTTGTAATTGCAATAGCCTGAGCTCTGACCAGGTCAAAGTAAGGGATTAAAAGCACCCGAAACTGGATGTAGACTTTCAAGTGACTGAGTCCAAATTGGCATTCTACAACTCCTGTCTGAGAGTGGAGACATTTAACTGACTGGGCATTTCATTTTCCGGCTGCAAATGTTCCTAGGTAGCTGCAGTTCTTTGTTGTCCCCAGACTGTGTTAACCCACACACGCCTCAGCCTAGTGGGTGCGGCTTTGTGTAAGGTTCTATAGATGTTGAGCAAATGAAATGTGGTGACAATAGTGAAATCAGGAAGAAATCCTATTAAGTGATGCTCTCAGCATTCAGAAGGGCGGGGGAAGGGTTGTGATTTCTGCTGCAAGCACAGTATCTATTCTCCATTAATTATTTTATCCAAATCATTTAATACAAAATTTGTAACACTGCTTACAAGAATCACTGGGGCAAGATCTGCCCCGGTCCTGTCAAATGCCCCCAGATGTAGGCAAAAATCATGCTCCTTTTGTGCTTTCTTCTATTCATTTGGTGCTGTTTGCTGATCATGGTCCAGTTCTTAAAACAGGGTGGAGGTGCCTTACCTGACTGCTGTATGTTCTTTCTGGTTGTTGTGTTTGCTGATAGTGCAGAAAATGCAGATTTAAACTCCTTCAGGCTGAGAACTGAGACTAAAACTGTCTGAACAAGAGCTCTGATTACTGGTGTGTTGTCATGAAAGGTGTGGGCTGGCCACATTTGAAAAGGAAGGCAGAGAGTTCTGATTCTCTTTTTTTTCCAAATAAAAATAGAAGGTTGAGTAGCTGGCAGCCTGAGAGACATGTGCTCCAGAAACCAGCAGGTGTGAGATGCATGGTGTGTGCTCTGCTCGCTGGCATTCAGGGGCACTCAGCCCTGTTCTCCTGGCGTGGCTGTGGGACTGCTTGGGGGCGAAGAGTCAGTGTGGCCCATGGAAAGAGGAGTGGGGCAGGAGGTGCATCTGCTGCAGTCCCTGCTTTATACATGCATGGGATCACACACTCAGCTGTTCTGAATATCTTCACTCCACATGTCTGGGTCTTTAGAACACTAAATTATAAGCTCTCTTTTAATGTGGTATCAGCAACTACCAACAGCATTTAAGTCTTACTGTGCTTCAAAAATTAGCATCCAAAAAGGCAAGTGTTTGTTGTTACCAGTCCACTTCTCCTTTTTCACCTGTGCAGTGAATTTCAGTTAGGTTCTCCATCAGGTCCCTGAGGTGGGAAATGGTTTGAAAATATATCACATGTTCTAAAAGAATATTGCCCTTAAAAGAAATAGATTTGGCATTACTCTTGCAGGGTGAAAATAAAATTGGCATGGAATTGTGCAAATATTTGCACTGACTGCCTATGGGAAACAGGTTGGCACAGTCCTGCTCCCCAGGGAGGCAGCGAGTGGGAAACACCTGCCGTGTTCTACCCCAGCACCTGAACTGCTGGAGCCTGGCCCCAGATTCCAAGGGAAAGTAAGGATTGCTCTGTGCCAGAATTTAATGTGAATTTGACCCACAGGAACAGAGCGATGGCCACCATTTGCCACAGGGTTCTGTTCACCAGGGCCAGGGTGCAGATGCTGCATCTCCCCTGTGCCCTCAGAGCAGCTCCATGCAGGCTCACCTCCTTCCTCCCACCTCAGGGCTCTCACACACGCCCCTGAAACTCTCCTGGTCTCTCCAGACATAGTAGTTCATTATTTCCTAGTGAATATTTATGAGACAGTGTCTGAAAGCAGAGTTTTAATGAAAATATGCTTATCAAAAATTACACAAATATGTACCTGCAATGCTACAAAAGGTACCTTTAAAGAAACTAATCAGTTATGCTCATTTATCAGCTGGTGATTTATTAAAATTGTTAGTTACTGTGGTGCTTAAAAGCAAGATTGAGTATTAAGACATTTTGATTTTGAGGTTTTCTATAAAATTAACTTTACTTAGAAGAAATAGTAGCTAAAATGTTGCTAAGTGAGTGAAAGAGAATGGACAGCTTTATTTAGATGTGGAGAGGGTGAAATCAAAGCTTGAGTAAACACTGGAAGCCAAGTATAAAAAAGTATTGGAAGGGCGTTCCAACTTAGGAACATGATGTGCAGTTGAGTATGTATTTCCAAGGGTGTCTGCCTTCCCTGGGTGTGGATTTCATAGCTGCGCCACTGCCTGCTGACAGTGACACTTCATCTTTGTTAACGCTGGCCATGCTCTCTGCAGCCTGTGGAGGATGATAACACAGCCATGAGAACACGACCGTCCGCAGGAGCAGCGATCGCTGCTCGCGGTGCCCTGGCTCAGCCCTGCTCTCCCTGGCTGCTTTTTGGCAATCAGTCAGCATCACCTAGACAGGTTCAAAGGGTGTGCAAAGGCCACAGAATGCTTCAGTTTAGCTCTGCTTTGTATTCCCCTGTGCAGGAAAACTGCCAGGGGCAAGACAAAGTGTTTGAAGTTAGGCCTGGCCAAGTGCCCCCCAGTCCGCCTTCTTGGCTTTGCACAGAAGCTTCCAGAGTACTGAATTTCATGTTTGATAACTCCGGAGCATTTTAAAACATGTATCGTAATAGTCAGCTCAAGCAGGGTGTAAGGGTTTCAGTATAATATAATTTTTGTCATTTAAAAAAAAAAATGAAGATCTGCTTTTTATTAAATGTTCTTCATATAAAAAGCAGATTAGGCTTTTTCCCTGGTACAGAATGAGCACTACTGCTGTAGCATTTCTCTGCCTAAACTACAGTGGACACTGTGAGAAAGTGGAAGCCTCTCTGGGGTACCCTCAGGCAGCCTTGTACCACTCTCTTGGGATAAATTTGTTTGTCCTGTTAATTATGATTGGGTTATTGACACAGAGGTCTTTGGTAGCCACCAGCAGAACTGTAGGTTTAGTTCTGATTTTTGCAGTTTATAGCACAAGTTATATACTCCTTTGAGCTTACCAAAATTTGGAGAGTAAGAAAATAACAGTACATGTTTTATTGTAGTTGAAGCAGCTGTCTCATCTCAATTTCTCTAAAGGCAAGTTCAAATTTGAAGGGCAAAAGGAGGATAATTCTCCAAATTCAAAGCATGGCATTGGCAACTCCTATACAAGGACTAAAAGTGACATCCCAACAAATATCTACAGCTCCGTAAGGAACAGACTCTGCACAATAGTCTATAAATGCCTGCAGTGAAAGGTGGAGCAGCACAGTAGTGCTGTGGGTAAAGTTCTGGAGTTACTGGTGTGAACCTCCAGCTTTTTCCTTTGGAAGAAGCGTGTAAGTCTCAAGTTTTTTTTCTTTTTCCGGTGACAAGTGAGGTGTTTCTTTTAATGGAAATGGTTATAGGAAAGATTTCTTCTGCCATACACAGATGTGAGAGAATATTTCTTCTTGGCAAAGAAAATGGGGGAGAAAAAAAGAGTATCAGGGCTATATAAAGCATGCTAGAGAAAATCTGTGGTCTAGACATGGAATCTGAAAGGTTAGCCAAGTTGTTTAAAAGAACAGCTGACCAACCAATGCCCACTGAAAAACAAATTGAAAAGCACAACTCCCCAGACTCACCTTCCCCAAAAAGCCCAAACCAAAAGACTCCAAAAAAAAGAACATGTTCGAATGAAAAAGCACCTTTGCCTTTCTGAGGTGTTTTGATGAACCACCACAGCATCATAAGGTGGATATAGAGAACAGCAGAGTAGTTTTCGAGCTGAGATGGCGACACAGAGATGTGAAAGTGGCCCTGCCCAGCGTTTCCTGTATGCTCGGCAGGGTGCAGTTCCGACGGGCGTTGCTGGAGAAGCGGCTGCTGGAGAAGAAGGAGCTGGCGCTGCTGCAGGCTCGGCAGGAGGAGGAGAAGGAGAAGCGCCTGGAAGCGCTCCGGCAGCAGGTGGGCTGGGCCCTGGCTGCAGGGGTTCCACACGCACACTGACACAAACACACTGCCAGGGCAGGCAAAGAGAAAAAGAACAGTCTCTCAAAAGCAAATAAATGACCAAGGTAAAAGGCACTTTTGGTCTGACTAACAGTAATTCTGTCCTGCTATAAATCCTATGTGCTTTGTAGCTCTGACAACAGGAACATTATGACATTTAATTGTACTGTAGGAGCTGTTGATATCTGAAAGGAGGTAGAGAAGGTTTTTTCTAGATTGGATGTGATTTTTCTTCTGTGATTTTTTTTCTGGGTTTTGTTTGTTTTAATAACCTTGAGTCTGCCTTGAGTCTTAGGCAAGATTTATGAGTAATTTATATTCTTTCTAAATTCTGAAAACTTGCACACCTTGGATGACTTTTCTTCAGAGATATTTGACTCTCTCAAACTTTTGCACATTACTTTGAGAAGGACATCCATAAAATGCTTACTAATGCTTGCTAATGTCATAGTAAAAGTAGTGCGAGAGTTATTTTTTTCTACTGCTAACTTTTGAAAGAGTAACTGTGCCTTAATTTACATTTCTGTGTGTAATCGCCTTGTTTTTTCTTCCAAAGAGGCTGGTTGGTAGTCATGGTCTGTTGAGCTCTTCCCACTGACTCAACACTCTTGCTAGAGTAGAAAATGCTTCTAGAAGGGCCTGTGCCTGGGATGGTGATGCTCCCACTTCATTACACATCTCTGACCAACATTTATTCTCTGTTTCACACTAATGAAATGCTGCTTCATAAAGTATGTACATTGTTTGAATGGGGGGAAAAGAAAGATATTTACTAAAGTCATTCAGCCTGTAGATTTGGGCAGCCTGTAAATACAAAGATGATGTTTTATTAAAGAGATGGGTGAAAAAATTATTGTACGCAATTTAAAGTATTTTTTTCTGGTTTTAGGCATTCATATGGCCTTGTGACTTTAGTTATTTTGCTCGTGCATCTTTCCGTATTTTTCCAAAGTGGTATTAGCCTGTATCAGAATATTTTAACAAAAAGACAGTAAACAATGAAAAAAGATTAACTCTGGCACAATACAGTGTCTGGGAGTCTTTGATACTGATCTACCCACAGGAAATTACACAGTTAAAGCAAATGCACTTCAGAAAAAAAACCAGAATTGTATTATTTGGGGCATATCACTCAATGTTGTTGCCCATGACTCTGTAAAAATTGTGAACTATCACTCTGAACACCTTTGTTTCCATTGGAAGAAAAAGAAGAAAGTCTGGACTTCCAGGAATGGTGGGTACTGCAGAATTATGAGGCTGCTGGATCCTTATAGAGACTGGGCTGGATGCTGGAGCTCATGTCAGTGGCTGTTGGAGAGCTCAGGGTGCTGTTGCTTCTCTCTCACACATCCTTGTTGTGCCCAGGCCGCCTCTACAGCTGGGACTCTGCGCCGCTGTTATGCTTCAAAGACAGTGAATAATTGTGTTCTCAAAGGGTGTGTTACTGATAATGACCTGCTCTTACCTTAGAGAGTAATTGTTATTTTCATATTGTGACTTTAGGTTGCCATTGTTGCAAAATTAGATCCAGCCAGAGCAGTGGCTGATACAGTGGCATCAAGAGCTCGGATGGGCATTGGAACCAACGACGAGTTCGAGCTGCAGCAGCCCCTGTTCAGGCTGCACACATACAGTGAAGAGCAGGTAAGGGCTGTAATCCTGCTGTGTGGGTTATTGTGTGCACTTATGTCCCAGTAGTGACATAGGACAGTAACATTAGTTGTATATCCTAAAGAGCTGCATTAGCAGTAGAACATAGAATATAATGTGTGTAGGGGTGACAGGAGGGGCAGTCCCTCTGACCCAGCACAGGGGATGGAGGAGCTTGAGAGGAGACCCCAAAGGTCTGTTCAGGTTCAGTGTGGGCCTCCTGGCTCCTCAGAAGAGCATCTTCCATTGCCACCACTGGAGAGAGAACGTTGGGCTAACTGGACTGTTGGGCAGTTCTGGTGCTTGCTAGGCATTTTGACCAATCTGTTTGAAATTTTTGCAATTTAAAACGCACACATTTTACATTCTTATGCATTTCTTTACAAGAGTGCTTCCTTTTCACCTGCCCCAGTGAGTGAAATTTCTTCCACCGTACAAAAGGGCTGTGGTAAACAACTATGGGCTATGCCTTTTTCTTGAAAGTTTATGCACAGCACAAATCTCTTCACAAGCTGAAAATCAGTGTCTTGACCATCTTTACACTATTGCTGGATTGAAGCTCAGTTGGGATGTGATCTGCGGGGGCTAAAAGAAAAGAAACCAGTGAAGTGTAAATGAATCAGGAACTGAACTAACTGTACTTGTGTTTCAGGGCACTCAGGTTGCTGAGGAGGGTGCTCCCTCAATTTCAAATGCTAGCAAGGAACATCTTGATATCTTTAGATTCCGTCACTGTTTCCTATGTGCTCAATCAATGCATTTGCGATTATTCCCACTCTGCAATTTGAAAATTATGTTTACAAAAAGAGAACAGCTATGGTACGATTCTGTAGTGTAAAAGCTTTCTTTTGACACTGAATAAGATGAAATCTAACAATGTCAATAGCTAAAGCTGTCCAGCACTTCCCATTTTAACACATTTTAAAGCTTCTCAGTTTGGTAATGGAAAGATGTGGGTTTTGTTTGGTTATTAAAATTCCCCAAATCTGACCAATGTGCAAGGTTCTGACAAGTCTTAACTTAAACATGCTCTGAACATGTATATTTGGGGCCTATACCTTAATTCTCAGCATGCTCTTTCTGTTTCAGCTCCGGACAGGTTTGGTGCTGCAGTATGTGATCCCTGCCCAGCACATCCCTGTGCTCTTTCCCAGTGCTGCAGGGGCTATGGATCATGTTCCCAGTGCTGATCTCCAGCAGCTCAGGGTACTGGGGAGGTGATGCTGAACTGGAAGCAATGTGTTGTTCTTCCTTGTACTTCCAGTGCAGTCCCACTGCAGACCATGGAAGAGGGATTGAAAAGAGGCTTACAAATTTTGTTAGATAAATTTTTGGCAAATTTCAGAAGTAATTTCCCTGGGATTAATTGTTGTTCTGACAAATGGAAGCGGCACTGCCATGTAAGCACAAGGTGACACTGGGAGAAAAATCATAAAGGCATTTGAAGCACTTGGATTCTATAGGAACAACCAGGAGGAGATCTGTGCTGCACTTCGGGCTGTGTGCATGGAGAACATGAAGGAAGGCAGCAGCTCCTCAGGGCAGTACTTTCTGGATTCTATTGATTGTTGCTGTGGTTTTTTTTACAGGTCATTTCTGACCCCAGGCTCCGTGTCGAGCTCGCTCTCCGAGAAGCTGGACTGCATAAAACGCTTTATGCAAGAGAGGTTTTGTCAAAACTTCCACCACCGAAGCTTCCAAGAAGAGACATGGAATCTACAGCTTTTAAAATGTAGAGCACCTCTCATCTGAGGGGCAGAGGAGCATCAGGGGTCTGGTCTGGCCCACAGTGTGCAAACCTTAAATAAATTCCCTTTGGTTGCGTCCTAGAACTGCTCAGTTCCCTGTGTGTGCAGCCATTCTAAAGCACTCCAAGCCTTTCTGAGCTGTGCTGTACCACTTACACCTGCCTGGTGCGGGTCTAGAGAGGTTGGAGTGTGTGCTGGTGCAGTGTGATTGCCCATGTCTCTTTCAACTGGGAGCTGGGACACCTGTGCTTAAGGACTCCTACACTCAGCACAGGCCAATCTGATGTGCAGCACCTTGAGCAGGAATTCTGGGGATTTAATTGGCAGCAGAAGTCCAAAATATCTTTGCAGAGCAGCTACTTTAGATTTTATTATGTTACATGAATAAATCCCACCATTTTCTTTCCAGGTTTCTTGAGAATTTGATTCTTTTAGTTATAAAATCTTTATTGCCATGAATGTTTCTAATATTCCTTGATTATGATAAGATGAAACTTAAACCTTTGTCTATATTTAGAAGGCAACTTGCTTCATCATATTTACTACAAACCAGTCATACAATTTCATATTGCAAATTAGTTTTTCAGTATAAATTAGAAATAGAGCTGAGATCGTTATTTCTCTATTTTCTGGTGTGACAGATTCCTGAGAGTGAGCACAGGGTCAGCCCAGGAGCAGCTGAGTTATTTAGTGGGGAAATGCTGAAGAGCCTGCCCTGAGCTGGGGGAGCGATGTCTTCTGGGCTCAGCCTCTGTGTGCTTGTGCTAAAATTACAATTCTGTGTATATTTGTACTTTTTATTTTGGTATCTCCTTTGGGGTTAGTCATTATTTTTAAAACACACTTGGCCACCTCACAACTGGTTGGATATTCCTGTGGGGAGACCAGCAGTGCTTTGCTGTGTGGAACAGACTGGCTGCGAGACACTTCCCAGAAAGGCATCATCCCAAACCTAGGCAGTTGATTTTTTTCCCCTTGCCTTTAAAAGCAGATCTACAAGATAAAAAAATTTGCACCACTGAAATAGAGATTATAGTTGTCATATTTTATAAATACCAAGATGTTAATGAAAAAGAAAGTTTAAAGGGAGCAGACATTGGTTTTGAAATACGGGGCACAGGTTTTTAGGCAGAGACTTGTGGTTGTTTTCTTGTCTGTCATTTCTCAGGGTAGAGACTGAATAGAAGTCTGTAGAAATCTGAGCTACCTCAGTGCAACGATAAGTCAGGGCCTTTGGTGACACAGTTAGGCCAGAACAAGGATTTTGGGGGAGATTTAGCAGTTGAGCATGGAGAACATGCAGGTCAGTAAAAGGGTATTTTGCACAGCACAACCAAGGCTGCTCACGCCAGGAGAGCTCTGCAGACCCCTTGGCTGTTCCCCAGCCTGGCCAGACACCTCTTTCCTGCTCCTGTGGGAAGGAGGTGGATGTTTCACCCCACTTCATCATCCTCACCTTAGGATTGTTCACAAAAGCTGATCAAAACCCTTCAGGAAACGGAGATGCTTATAATGACTTTGGTTTTTGTGATAAATCTTTCTGCACTTAAACAACAAAAAAGAAATCTTCCAAGTTACACAGATGAAAATAGTAATTTAAAAAATGTTAATGGTAAATAGGCTTCTCAACCAGCACCTCTTGCAGCCCTGCTTCGTGGGTTTGACTGGGTAGGGGTGGCAGTTCAGAGCTCAGCTGTCTTTACGCCAGGGATGAAGCGTGGGCAGTTCACTCTCAATCGTATTTTTATAAAGCCTGATGAGAATTTCTCTGTGAAAATTAAGTTAGTTGGTTTCAAGATAGACTACTTATTTGTGAATTTTGGTAGTGAGAAAAGTGGCTTTAATGTTAGCCAATGCCTGAAGGTCAGGTCCTCAGCCGGCCACGGTTGGGTGCTGTGCTGTCCCTCTTGTGCTCAAACTCTGGCACGTGCCTGTTTGTGACATCTTTAAATACTGTAGGAATGAAAATCTGAACGGCCTTTGCAACAGCAGTAACAATAATAGTCACAAATATGGAATTATTTTTCATGTCATTTACTTAGGTTTCGTCTTTATGCCCAAAGCAAAGGGATCTCCTTCCTGGAAGATTGCTGTGGACAGGAGTGACCCTAACAGGACAGTCCTTTACGACGGCTGGAGCCAGGAGTGAGGAAGCTGCAGCTCTGTCACACAGAATTTCTGAATTTCTGTGCAGATCTCGTCAGTGCGCTCCAGCCGCGCTGCAGGCCGGCAGCTCCCGCACTGCGCTGTCCGCCGGCTCCGGCCGCTCCGCCCGCCCGCGGAGTGCGGGGGACCGGGGCTGTCCCGTGTCCCGGAGCACGGTCCGTGGGCCCGGCCGGGCAGAGCCGGCAGCCCCGCTCCCGGCCCGGTGCCTGCGGCTCGTGCTGTCACCATCGGTCCGTGGGGAAGGGCGCGGGGCCCAGCCCCAGTCGCTTGCGGATGAAGGCGGCGATGAGGCGTTGCGGCCGCTGCTGGTACTCCCACAGCACCTCGTGGGACGCCCGGATCTGGTCCCCCTCCAGCCGGTCCAGGAGCGCCACGCAGACGACGGCGGCTGCAGGACGAGGGAGTGCTGTCACCCCGCGGCCGAACGCAGCCCCAGCGGCGCCAGCCCCGGCCCCGCGGGCGGAGCGGGCCCTCTTGCGCCTCCCTCACGGCCCTCAGGGCCGAGGGGCCGGCGCGGCAGCACCCGGGAGCCGGGGCTCCGCGCTTCGGTCTCTGCTCGCAAACCCTCAGGCGGCTGCACCAGCACGGCCGGGACGTGCTGTAGGACCAGGAGAGGCGTGAGGGGAGCAAGCTGTTGGTTTGTCCAGCATGCACTCACGTCTTCTGATGCACACTTGGGTTTTATTGAGCTATAACATTTGTTTTAATGTCCTTTTCTAGATAAAATCATTAAAGATGTGTGTTTGGCCTTCTGGCACTGAATAGGACCCTTGGTGGGGGATAAGTCAGCACATGGGGACGAGGTGGAAGCGACAGGACTCACCTTTGAGGCCACACAGTCCACAGAGGGCTGCAAATGCCGTGGACTCCATTTCAATATTCCTCACGCCGGCGTCATAAGCCCTCCTTAAGTACTCCAACTTTTTTTCACTGGAAAAAGAGCATAATGCACCATCTAATCTCCCCTGACCTGGAAAGGAAGCAGAGAACTGTCACCGTTGGCCTTGCACGGTGTTATGGGGCACAGGGCGTAGGTGCAAATGGGAAGTCCAGCAGTGCCCATGTTCTGTCTGAGGCCCACAGAGTTTTCCTGTGAGTAGCTGGTTAATTAGTATTCCCCTCGGTGTTAAAGCCAGTGCGATGTGTCTCTGTACAGGGGAGAGAATGATGCAGGTTTCAACATTGGTAAAAGGTCAAGTCAGCCCACAGCAAGGAGGTACCAGGGGATGCTGTTCTCTGTAGGGACAGGCCATCACTGCTCCTGAGGTCCATGCTGCATATCAGCTGTGAAGGTCTGCCAGGTTAAATCCCAAAAATGCCAGCTGACTGTAGAAGGGGCACGACAAGCTGTGCAGAATGGGAACACTGAGAAGAGGAAACCCCCTTAATGTGGGTTTAATTTTTCTTCAGGGGCTGCTGTGGATGGAAGCTGGAGCTGCTTGCAGAGGCATTCCTGGCATGGGTGGCACGGGTGCTGGCCGGGGAGCTGGTCCCAGGAAACTGGTGCTCCCCTACTACTGCAGCTCCAGGTACCGCTGCAGGCAGGAGCAACACTGTGTTCAGTGTGGGCAGGGGTAGGCAGCCATCCCGACCCTCTCCTCGAACCCCTCCAGTGGCCCTGGCTGTCCTGCTGTGTGCTCAGAGCAGACCCGTGCCCCGTGCAGCTCCTCCTCTCACACAGTGTCTGGAGGCCTTGGGGCAGGCAAACGCTTACCTGCGGCTGGGCCAGCCTGGGCCAGCCCTACAGTTTATTGCTGCTCCTACTTTAATCCTCTCAAATGGCTTTTTGTTTAAATAAAACGTGGACTTGAGCAATACACAGATGGCTGCATCTGCAAGCAGATCTAAAGGTTTATAAATAGTGCTCAGATTATTAATTCTTCATTTATTACATTTCATCTGCTCTGCAATCAGCATTTAATTTTGCAAAGGAAATGGTTCCAGAGTAACCAAAGTTTGTTTATGGAAATCTCACAGGCAACCTAATGTTTTCCTGGTGTTTGCTAGCTCTGAAGTGACAATCTTGCTGTAGGGGAATGGCTTGGTGGCAAACTCAGCAAGGTGCAAACAGAGGTACTGCGTGTTCCGAGGGTGCCCCCTGCTCTGCTTGGGCCCCCCAGCACCACGTGGGTCTCTGCCTGCAGCCCTCCTGAGGCCTGGGTTCCCTGGATAGCTTTGTCTATGGAAGAGTGGAAAGACTTGGCATTACTTTTGGTGAGGAAGGACAGACAAAGGTGGTTTTACCTTCGTAGAAGTCGTAGGTGCACATGGTATGGCCGATGAGTGTGGGGAAGTCAGGAATGTCCCTGCTGCAGGCGAGTAGTTCCTCTGCGAGGTCCTTGTCCAGCTCGGTGCTCCGCACCACCACATCGTCCAGCACCACCTGCTCAAAACGTGGCTGGAAGAAGGAGTCCACGGCCGTGTCAGTGATCACAACAGACCCAGCCTCGATCCCTGCAGAAATGGAAGATGAGGCTGCCAGAGCTCATAACACTTGTGTCCTGCTGCCAAACTTCAGCAAAACAGGAAAATCTCAATAATCTACGTGTGCTTGCGGGGCTCTTCTTTTCAGTAAGTAAAGAAGATGTCAGAGAATAATTGAAATTCATGAAGTAGCACAGATGTACAAGTAAAATGTACAGAATCAGCACAAGATAAGTGATTGTCAGAATGTGCTGAGTGACAGGGTTTTAGCTGCCTCTGGCTTGCAGAGATCATGTCTCCCCTACCAGCTTGTGCAGGCATGAGCAGCACCACTGCCTCAGCCAGGGATCATGGATTCATTTGGGTCACCACTAACTCATGTTTTCTGTTTGGAAAGTGACACATGGCTGTAATAGAATCAAGGCCTTTGTACAGTCTGAGAACGTGCACTCTTCCAAGCCAGTCACTACAAGTTTTCTGGGTTTAACCCAAAACAGAATACCATGTTTGATATTTAGAGACCTGATAAAATGCTGAAGTTCAGAACTGCATGACCTACTGCTGAGAGTTCTTTTTAATAATAGCTGTATTGCTCTGAAGAAAGACCATGAATCGCTTACCTAAGCCCCCAGAAGTACCGATGCGTATAATAGTAACGTCCCGGCATTTTGCATGGTGCAGCAGTTTGATCAGCTCATGAAGCATAATGGAAATGGAAGGGATGCCCATTCCATGCTGTTGGAAGGAGAGAAAAGAGTCCCCATGAGGCTGTGGCAGGTGACAGGTACATGACTGCAACGAGCTCAGGGTTACACTGTGGCCTCTTCTGCTGATGATGCAAACAGTGATTTTTTTGAGGGGGAAGAGACATCTTGGGGTCTTTTTAGCCTGTCCTGGTGAAGTGTCTAACCTCTTCTCCTTCCCTCGATGCTTTAAAGGCTCTTCAAGTCAGTAGAGCTGGTGTTTATCCCTGGGGACCCTGTGCAGGCACACAGAGGTTGCCTGTCCTTCAAGGAAGGTCCACAAACGCGTCCCAGCATCTGAATGCTCCAAGACCTTCCCCGTGCACTGCCAGTCCTTACACCATGGGCCGACTTGCACTTTGTTGTGTCCTGCTCGTGCTCTGGGAGTGGTGAATTTCAGTGAGGACAACCTGAGCCTTCACTTCTCCATGTGCCTTCCAGCCTGTCTTCACCCCACACTGCAGCGTCTCTGCCACATTGCTGAGCACGAAGGACAACGGAAGGGTTTGTGTCCCTTGGTGAGGACAGATTTCAGGGTCAGGTGTTTGCTGTGTGCCTTGCAGGCTGTCCCTCTTCTGGGCTTACATTCCCTGCCCTGCTGCCCTTCTGTCCCCAGCACCTGCCTGGCAGGTGACTGCTGGCACTAGCTTGTTCCCATCCTCCACAGACTGTGCTGCCCCACTCCCATCTCTGCTGCTGCTCCCCAGGGCTGGCAGATGCTCTGCAGCCCTAGAGCTGCTGGGGCTTCTGCTGCATCTTCCCAGTGCTCCCCTGCTTGATCATCTGTCTTCTGCTCCGTTGCTAGACCAAAATCCTTTTCTTAGCTTAACTTTTAAGTACAAAAGCTGTTTGCTGCTGTGGGGTTTGGTTTTTCCTCTTGAAAATGCCTCACATTTTTTTGGTTGTGCTATCATCTTCAAAAACCTGAAGGAAGCACATATGGAAGCTCCATTGATTAAGGTACACAGCCAGTTTTTGTGTTGCTTTGTCTCCTTTCTCTTGGCTGTGAGACCAGTGCTCTTTTATCATGTTTTAAATATGAAACCTTTTTGCATGTTGTTATTCTGGAACATCAGCCTGGCTTATTTGCCAATGCCTAAAAAATCTATTCTCATTGTAAGTATTCGGAGCAGGAATCTGTGTTCCTGCCCCCGTATGTTTGAGCTCAGTTGTGTTTCTAAGCAACTTGCAGAAATGTGATGTTGGCAGCTGCTCTGCATGATGCTTCCCGGAGTGCCTGTGTGCTCTGCCCCGTGTCCCCTTCTGCACTTCTCACCACTTCTTCAAAGCTGGTGCATGGCCACGAGCTCAGTGAGTATTTGCTTCTGGCTGTGTCACTGCTGCTGCCAGGCTGCAGAACAGCAAATCTTATGGCAGTTCTTCCCCTTGGATCCTCTCAGACTGAGTCCCTCAGGCTTGATTCCCTTGGTCAGGATTGGTTTGGTTTTGTCAGAGGGACGAAGCATGAGCTCGGTTTTGTGAGTGATTCCATCTCCTGTGAATCACATTTCAGACTAATCTTGTGCCTGAAGAAATGGCGTCAGGACCAAGCCTTTGAGTGTGAGTGCTCCTCGGTACAGACTGTTTGCTTTTCCCTTTGTTCAGTGCCAAAAATCCTGCTCTAAAAGAATAATTAATAATAAGGCCAGGATTTTATTTTGGAGCTTGTATCAATGTAATACTCCCAGCAACGTTTCATAGTTCATGTGTGGTGAGAAGTGGTTTTGCCTCCCAAACTGAGCTGAGCAGAACATGTGCACTTCTGTTATTAATGCGGCATTTTCCAAACAGAGCGTGTGTGTGCTGGGGAATGCTATTCAAACAGAAGCAGCTTTGCCGTGGCTGAGAGGTTGCACTGATGGTACTGGCTGAACAATGAAAAGAGGAAAAAAGTCTGCTAGTGGGTTTTGGGGGAGGCAGAGGCATGTGAGGGAGAGGTCGTGCCAGCCCCGTCCCTGTGGCCAGGGCAGACGGACCCCGCGTTGTCCGGCTGTGGGACCCTGCCAGCAGCAGCTCCGGATGGCCCGCGAGCACGGCGCAGAACTCACACTGATGGAGAGCACGGGCCCTGCCCGGTACATGGCGTAGCGGTCCGACCCTGCGCAGATGTCAGCCACGTCCTCCCCGTCACCCGCCAGGCCCAGCTCCCGCTGCATGAACTGGGCAAACGCCCTCATCCTGTTCGGGCTGCCGCCAACACAGACAAACTGGAAATAAAATATCAGTGTGTCGGTACTTAGCTAGAACAAGTTCCACGAGTCAGCCTGAATGTGGCGGTGGTGGCTGTGCCAGACACATCTTCTCAGAGAAAGCAGTGGGATGCCACTTCCTCACCATCAGTCAAAGGACATTGGAACGACCGAGAGTCGCAAAACCAGGAGTTAACATGAAACCCAGGCTGTCATTCTGGCAGGGTGGTGACTGCTCTGGTCTGGGCAGCGGTACAGCTGCACCTACTTGGGTATCGGTCCTAGGCAAGAAAATCTAAAATAATTCAGCAAATTTAAGCTGTTAGTATCACCACTGATAGCAAAGCAAACCCAGATGTTGGAGGAGCTCATTGGTTAATTTATTCTATGAACAGTGCTGACTGCAATTAGTGAGCACTGCTGATGGCATAGAGACCAGAAAGTCAGGGAGGAAGAAGGACAAATTTTACATATTAAAGGAAAATATGCTCGCTGAAGGTAGGAGGAGGATGAGTGTGCAGCTGCCAGGGCAGTGCTGCTGATCCTGCTGCCAGGGCGCAGGGCAGCAGGAGCCCACGCTGTGCTGTGCCAGGCTGCACCAGCCCTGGGCACCGAGGCTCTTCCCCCACACGACCAGGGAAATGCTCTGCTTTGAAATGGAAGAGGATGCCATCGTGACAAGTCGGTTTTGACAGCAGGTCTCAGCCAAAAACGATACGACATCCTCCTTCACTTGTCTCCAGTAGATGATGATCAAGATGCTTTGGACAAACACCTCCTCTGTCCGTCCTCCAGCATGGGGCCAATATAAAATCATCTTTTACAGAGCTACAGGTTTTTAAAAGGATAATTTTCTGTTGTGATTTCTGCCCAAAACAAACAAGGACAGACAACCTCTTTGCCCAGGCTGCCTTGGGCTGCTGAGTCCCTTACCTGAGCAGCTAGACCCCACCCCATGGGAGCTTTGGCAGCAGCGGGGTCCCAGCATGGGCTGGTAGCGCCATGGGATGCACAGCTGAAGAGCCTGTGCAGGAGGGAGCTGCTGCCTCGTTTTTGGACCTGCTCTTTACCTTTATGTCCCCAAACATTGCTGGCAGGTTGTGCGTCTTTGTTCCTAAGTCCAAGTGGTACAGGACATCTTCCTCCATCAAGTCCAGGTGTGGGTTTTTAACAAGGACAAGCCCACTCCTGTGGGGAGACAATGAGGAGATGGGTTGGGGCACCAGGCAGTCCCCACAGGGAGGAGGACAGGCAGACGTGGGGCACAGGGCAGCTGGAAGCTCCACGAGGGTACATACAGCCCTGGTGTCGGAAAAGGGATGGGACAGGGACAAGGGACGAGCCAGCTCTGTGTGGTGTCTGGAACAGCTGTCTTTCTGCTCTGGATAACCTCTTTGACATGTTTGTTATTATATCTATGTATTTGGCAAAAAAATATGTCTCAGTATTTATCAGTTTTGTCAATGGTAACCTTAGCTCTTTCCTTCATAGGGTTTTGCTAGTAATGTCCTGGGGTGATGTGCTGTGCTATTTTCTATGTGACAGTTTATTAAGTTCTTAGCAAATCAGGATTTCACACTTGTCCCAAATAACTGCCTGGCAAGGGGAGTGCAGACCCTGCAGACTCTGCAGGCAGAGGCCAGCTTGCTGTCCCTTTCCACCTGCTGTAAGAGATGCGAAGCAACTAACTAACAATGCAGGTTAGTTTTATAAATGGGGCTTAAATGAAACCCAGAGAACATTTTTCTTCTCTTATTAAAACAAATTCAAATGTTCCCCTGTTACTCACCCCGAGTAACTTGTTGTTTCGGTCATAGTGGCTCCACCAGAGTCAGCTGAAAGCGACACCCTGCCAAAAAGGTAAGGAAAACACTCCCTGTGTCCTCAGCTGTCGAGGTTTAGAGCTCAGAAGAGCTTTCAGGGGGCTCTGCAGGGAGTTAAATACCTCCTGTGCTTTGTGCAGCTCCCAAGGTCAACAGTGGCCAGTCCTCCTGCCTGCTCCCTGTGTTCGCTCAGGTGCCAAGGTTCCTCCTTGGCTGGCATGGTTCCTCCCAGACTGGCTTTTTGGGCAGGTGCGTCACCAATAACCTTGACTGGTGGCTCTGGGGCTGGTGACCTGTTGGCCCTCTGGTCAGTGACCCTGTGCCATCTGGCCAGTGGGGTGGGCACCGGGCATGTGGCTGCACATGTGCACCCCAGGGATACGGGTTTGTCCGAGCGGGATGTTGCTGTGCTCCCACTCCGGGCTGTGCTTCCTTGGCCCTGGGGACCAAAGGACGCTGACAGCCTGGCCACTGCTGCTGGCCTGGATGCCTCTGCCGGCTGAGCTGTTCTCTGGCCCCAGTAGGTGCAAATCCAAAACGTCCCTGCATTTGTCTGGGGTGCACAAAAACGGAATTTGGGCTGTAGCCAACCTCCACCCCTGCTCAGAACAGCTGCTGGACCACCAGCCTGGCCTGGGGAGGCTGATTTCACTCTCAGCAATGCCCAGACAGCACTATTGGCTCTCATGGTCCACCGAGCCCCATCTCAGCCCAGGAGCCCGTCAGGACAGTGTGTGGTGTGCCAGGGGCAGCCTCGTGCAGGTCCCAGTCCAGGGCAGCCAGCATGCTCGTGGGGCTGCGGGACCAGTGTGTGGTGCTCCTGCGGGAGCAGGAGGAGACTGGAGATACTGGTCCTGCTTCCTGTCCCAACAACAGGAGGCACTGCCCTGGAAGACATTTTAGGCAGCTGCTGGAGGGGCAGAATCTGGCATTTGCTGTTGGCCTCTGGGAATTGTCAATGTAAGCTCGGATAATTAGAGAAGTGCTAGGTAATTAATTACTGGGTGAAAGTACATTGTGTGGGGCTCACCCTGCATTCAAAAATAATGCGGTCCTGCTTCCCTAATGGGGAGGCACAGAAATTGTTGTAACTGAGGCAGCCTTTCTCTGAGCAAATGCCCATTTTGCTACCCATCCAAAACCTTTAAATTGCAAAACCCTGTATAAAAATAAATAAACATTGCAAGACAGTGGCCTGGGAACATGTAAATTGGGTACCTTGCCCAAGATAGGGTCAGGATAGCTCTGAGAAGGGGAAGGAGCAGAGCTCTCAGGGATATTTCAGGCTTGCTGGAGTCATACCAAAGGCAGGCTGGAAGGATTTCTCTGCTCTGATGAAGTTCTCCCTCCCTGGATGCTGTTCACATATGCCTGCCAAAAATGACTTATTACTGACGCTCCACAGCACTCCTGAAGAATAAGGATCTGGAGACTCTTTTCCCTTTCAGAAAGCACCAGATTTCTGCGATGGGCACAGAAAAAGTTTCCTTGGGGCTGCACACACCTTCTGCCTACTGAAGTCACTTGGTGCAATCGCTGTGGTTTCAGGCACATGGAGGATTGCGCCGTGGGCTCCATGCAGAGCTTTGCAGTCGTGTCCAGTGAGAGTTACCTGATCTGGGGAACAGAAGCAAAATGTTTGCTGCTATTTGCCAGAGGCAGCTAGGAGTGCTCTGGGGGAGGTCAGATCAGGCTGAGGCTTCCTGTGGATTCTCCTCCTTCTCTGGTCTTGTTTGGTGGAGGAACATGAGGCCCTGGCCCCGCACCCACCTCCAGCACAGCTGGGCAGGGCCTTTACCGGGGAACGAGGGTTCAGCAGAATGGTGGATGGATGGGTGGACAGATGGACAGACAGCTGGACACCTGAGTGACCCTGCGGCAGGGCACAAGTGTTCCCACATGCTGCCCAGGCTGCCTGGGCTGGTAAAGGCAATGCTTCTGTGTCTTGCCTTTCTCTGCCTGCCTTCCATGGCAGAGTATTTCTGGGCACACCTGGAAGGGTTCACACCTGCACCGTTCAAACCATCCCACGATAAAACAATTTTCCCGAGCACACGGACAACTTCTTAAATAAATTCTTATGAAAAATAGTGTTCCAGCACAGCCAGCTGGGACATCCCTGCCTGGTGGTCAGCAAAGCCCCTGCCCTGCCCTGCTGCAGCCTCTGCCCCGGTGTGCTCGGTCCCAGGCAGGGACCTCCCCTGTGCTGGCGAAAGGGGCAAGATTTTGGAGGGTGGCCCTGCTGAATGAGCAGGGACAAAGTCTCCTGGAGCTACAGCTCTATCTGGAATGTCAGGCTGAGAACTGGTGGGCAAGCAATGTTCCTGCAGTGTTTGTCCCTGCTGTGCCCAAGGTAAAAGGAACCGGTGTGTTCTGTGTAAGTAAACATGATTGAACCAAGGGAAATGGTTGGATTGTGCTTTTGGTTTCCCAGAAGTGACACTGAAGAGAAGGGACAGCAGCCACCACTGTGGCCATGCAGGTTTCAGGGCCTGTCTGGTGCAGGTCAGCTCCCTGCCTAGCCAGTATGAGAAGTCCCTCACCTTTGGTTCCTTCATCTGTGATTATTTTTCTCATGGTTGTTCTTCTTTGGGATGGCTTTCAGTAAATCCCAAACTGAAGTGTGGCTATTCTTTTCCTACCTTGCCATGGCAGGGGCTGCAGAATGGAACGGAATAGAATAACACACTAAAAATGCTTTCAGTTGAAAGGGACCTGCAGTGCTGATCTAGCCCAGGTGCCTACCTGTTTCTGTTCCTCGAGGCAGCGTGGGGAGGTGGGGATGGGGAGAAGCAAAGAGCACTGCCTCAAGTGAGCATTTGTTTGTGCCTGATTCAGAGCTAAATCCAGCCTCTCCAAGTGCCAGGCAGTGGAGCTGTTACCATATGTGCTAGAGGATGACAAATAAAGCACGATGAAGTATACAGCAGAGTAACATATGGCAGTGTAGACAGGCTCTCGGCAAGGGAAGAGCTGGGGAGAGCCAGCGCTCCCGCGCCCATCCGACACCTCTTGTCATGTTAAATGCTATTTTAGAACAGACAGCGATGGCAGCCTGTGCGCGGCAGGGAGCTCGCACCCGCCATGTCCTGCCAGGGCTCTGCAGCCTTGCTCCCAACGAGCCCCAGCAGCTCCTTCTCCTCTCTGCTCGTCTCTGCCTTCCCTCCCGCGGTGCTGCTGGTGCAGCTCCCTGGAGCTGCTGATGGATGAGATATTCCAGCAGCTTGGAGCTCAGCCCCGTCTGTGGCCACCGGGTCGGACTGGGCAGGAGGGACAGGTGGTGCCCGTCGCAGGAGTAAGCTCCTCCGCCACCACCGCGGCAGGGCATGTGAGCCTGTGCTCAACCTCATAGTTCTGCTTCAGTAGCAGAGAGCTGATGAACATTCACAGTCCAAGGAACGTCTTGTGCATTCCTCTAGTGATAATTCCTGGCAGTCGGCATAAAGGAGCAGCAGAAGCACCGGGGAGTGTTTTACCTGACAGGAGGAAGGCCACGTGCCAGCAGCACAAAGATTTCCTGCTCCCCTTACCTGCCCTGTGCTGCGGAGCCAGAAAAGCGGGGAGCAAACTGTGGATTTTTATCAGCTGTTTGCTCTGGCTCCATGTTTTGCCTTGTTTATTGTTGGTATAAAGCTGCTCTTGGCATTGGGAGCAGTCAGTAAAACACTCTCCAAAGGAACCAGGCCCCACAAACCCTTGGGGCACTCGAGTAACTGCAGCTTGTCAGGACGTGTTTCCCCTGTGATGAAGCACTGCCATAAAGCCATTTATTTCAGGCAGAAATCAGCTGCCTGACCTGTGTTGCTATTCAGGATTTATTCAGGAGCTGCTGATCTGCCAGTCCCGTGTGGCTCCACTGCAGGAATGTTCCTGAGAGTTGTGGACAAGTCACTTTTCCCACCATTCCCCCTCTGCAGCCTTGCCCATGGCAGGTGGGATTCACCCTAGGAACAGGCAGGGATCTGTCTGCCCTGCCCTAGTGCTGCCAGGGCAGGCGGGGGGTCTGTGCCTATCCTCTGCGTGTCCTGCCCTGCTGGGCTGCCCAGGAGGTGAGGACACAAGGGTGGCAGCCACGCATGTCTGCCCTTGCAGGTTCAAGGAGCACCTGTCTGGCCCCACACATGCCTTGGGAAAAGGACTCTGCTTGGGTTTAAACCCAGTTTCTGGCTGGGGTTGGTGCTGGTTTGCTGCTGACTTGCTACAGGAGCAGGGGTCCTGCCCCAGCTCTGCCTGGCTCCACATGGACTGCTGCTGCCCATCCTGGACAGACTCTTTCCCTGGCCACGCATGGATCCACTTCAGCAGAAAATGTTGCTTCTGGCATCTTGCTTCTCCCAAGGCTGAATTGCTTTTGTGCTTCCAGGGAGAATGAAATTGAAGTGGTAAGGAAGATGAACAGTGGGGCAGTATGGCAACAGGGACCTCTCATCCACTCTGGGGTAGGTTCCTCCTTGCCTTCCTCCATGCTGCTTTTTGTTCCCTTCACACTGCAGGGATGGGTGAGCTGCTCCAACTCTTCCCACCCCACAGGGATGAGTGGGCTGTTGCCTGCTGGGAGTACCCACAGAGGTTTGTGTAGATGCCCAGTTTGCTGAGACAGAACAGAGATGTGGCTCCAGAGACCGGCTGTGGTGGGAGCAGACACAGAATCGGCAGTGCTCTCTGGCTCTTGGAACCTGCAAGCAAGCCCCTCTCTGCTTGCTCCCTTCCTTCCCAGTGCTTCTCTGCTCTCCAGGCTTGGAATCCAGATGGTGCCTGGGTTTTTTTCCCTTTTTCTTTTCTTTTTCTTAAATGGGTATTTTTATCCTTTCGTCTTTCGCTCTTAGGGCTTATGGGTGCCTGTTGCAGCTGCCGGTGCCTGTGGGTGCAGGCAGGAGGGAGGGCTGGGAGGAGATTTCAGCCGCAATAAGGCAAATGACGCAAGGCCCCAGCACAGTTCATAAAGCCATGCTGCTTGTCAAGCCCAATCACGTCTCAGAAACAGGACAAGGAACAATTTCCCATCAGGCAACATATGGGAGTTTGAGTGGCTGAGGCCCGGCCCTGTGCCCCCCTCCTGCCCGTGTGCCCCTCACTGATGGAGTGCCCACAGTCGGTGCAGGGCTGGAGCATGGCATGAGGTGGTCCTTGGCCCTGGCAGTGTGGTGGTCTTGGTGGTAGCTGCTGCATCACCTCATGTGCTGGATTTGTCAGGATCTGAGCTCACTGAGCGCAGCTGTTCAGACACTTTCCTGCACTCCGTGGGGGATTAGGGGCTTCCCTGCAAGGGCAGACTTACACTGGCCTCACTATTTCAAAATGAAGCATCCAGACCCTACTTTATCCAACTTTACTGAGATGGAAACAGCTAAAGGCAATAAATACTGGTTCCAGAGGAGGCACTTAGTTCTGCTGGTGCTGGCTCTGCGTTTCAGTGCCCTGTGGAGATACATGGAAGATCCTGGCAAAACCATCCCTGCCTTTCCTCCCTTTTCTCTGCACCCAGGTAAACCAAGCAGGCTTGAAGTCCGGGTTTTTTCCTTTTTCAGACAATTCCTTTCCTTTTCCCTGTATTTATAATATTTTCTGTCCCCGTGTCCTTTCTCCTTCTCCTCTAGGGAGGCTGCAGAGGGAGAGTTTGTCCTGCACCCTTGCTGACCTGCTGTCTTGCTCCACCAATGTAATGTGGGAGTCTGAGCCCCCAGGCACTGGGCCAGCACTGGGCAGGCAGAGACCATGGAGCTGGAGACAGGTAGGAGAAGCATGATAGGGGTTAAAAATAATCACAGGAAAATCAAAGTGGTTTCTTGCAGCCTTCAAGACTTATCCCTGCCTTTCTCTGCAACTCTGAGGACCAAGGACCTTGATGCAAGTAAGGGATCTGGCACCTCCATGCTTCACCAAGGTTTTTAAGGTTTAAAACCACCGTGCTCAGGTGTGCACACCTTGAGGCAGGGCTGGGTGGGATGGTGCTGCTGGCTGTGCTGCCAGAGGAGATGCTCAGCAGGAGCATCTCTGTGCCGGGCCCCCTTGCTGGGCTGAGGAGTCCTGTGGGTGCCCAGTGGGCTCTGTGCAGGTACCGAGGGGCACAGGGTGGCAGGACAGCCCAGCTCCTTCCTTAGCCTGTGAGTGGTGGCACTATGTCTCTGCTTGATGCAAGAGCTGCTTTAGCTACGCTGTGTTTCTAATATGCAATAATACTGTGCATTTTCCTTGTGTGGAAAGGTCGGGATCAGAAGCAAAGCCCCGCAGTGGAAGCCAGGCCTCTCTAGCATCTTGCATTGGAACGCAAAAGCGCCTCATATGTCAGCAGTGCATGAAGAGATGTATGAGTGTATGAAGAGATATTCAAAAATACCTTAAACTGTGATTTCAATTACAGGCACAGAACATTAATCTCTGTCAGATGAAGCACAGGGCAGATCTGGAGCACATAAACCTCTGCCCATCTGCAGTGGGATGTGCAGTGCCACACACAGGGAGTAGGCAGGGATCCCCTTCAGCTCCCAGGACTCTCCTGGTGCTGGGGGACTCTCAGTGGCTGTCCATGTGTCCCAGAGCCGGGCACTTGGAGTGGAGGCAGCTGCTGTCACCCCATCCCTGCTGCCCAGCCTCAGCACTGACTGTGGCAGCAATTCCTGCACTGCCTGAGTGCCCAGAGAAAAGCAATGGCTAACAAGGGAATTAATGATGGACTCTGCATCCTGTTTACCAGGAGTTAATTTTCAGAGAATATTTCCAGGCGCCTTTCAGTGTCTCCGGCTTGAGACTGGAAGGAAGGAAACAGGTGCCACCTTGTGTGGAAACGTTTCTCCATGCAGCGGGCACAGACAGAATTCCTTTCCCCCTTTTCTTTTAGGTGGCGTCATTGCAAACTCCTCCCAGAGGCAGAATGCAGCCAGCCCTCGTACAGTCCCTGCCAACCGTTTAAAAGAGCATAGCAGCACGGAGCCCTCACAGGGGTGGTGACAGAGGACGCAGCTCGCTCAGTTGCAACAAGTGAAACCCCAAGGAACAGGAGGGGATGCCAGGGGGTGAAAGGCTGGACACGACCTGGAAACGTGCGCTGGCACCCAGAGACCCCCTGTGTCCTGGGCTGATCCCCCAGTGCAGGCAGCAGGGGAGGGGGGATCCTGCCGCTGTGCCCCACTCAGGTGAGACCCCACCTGCAGAGCTGCCTCCAGCCCTGGGGCCAACAGCAGGACATGGAGATGCTGGAGAGAGTCCAGAGGAGGCCACAGAAATGCTCCAGGGGCTGGAGCCCCTCCGCTCTGGGGCGAGGCTGGAAGAGCTGGGTGTGTTCACCTGGAGAAGCGAAGGCTCCAGGGAGAGCTCAGAGCACTTTTCAGTACCTGAAGGGGCTCCAGGAGAGCTGGGGACAAACTTTTTAGCAGAGCCTGTTGTGGTAGGACAAGGTGTAAGCTAAAAGAGGAGAGAGAGATTTAGATTAGAGATTAGTAAGAAGTTCTTGGCTATGAGGGTGGTGAGGCCCTGGCACAGGTTGCCCAGAGAATCTGTGGCTGCTCATCCCTGGAAATGTTTACACAGCAGTTTGTCCCTGCTTCCCATCCCCTCACCCAGCTCTCCCTGTGCTCTGGAGCTGAGCTGTGGCAGCAGCACACTGCTGTGTGCCACACCACATTCCAGCCATAGTTTAGCCCATATGAGAATTGTTCTCCCAGAAAGGACCCTGCAGATTAGCAGGCAGCTGGGCTCACCCAGGGAGAAGGACAAGAGTCAGGCTGTACCCTCAGCCATGCCAGTCACAGAAGAGCTGAAGAAATCTGGGCCCTCCCGAAGAGGTTTATTCAAATACAACAACATCTCATGGCACACACTGGCTGTGCTGGGCTGTCTGCCCTCTGATACACTGCTGGGTTATTTCTGTCACCTCCACTAGTGACAGACATTCTCCCTCTGTCCCTTTCCAGCTGTCCAGAAGCATCACAGTGAGCAGTCTTCAGTTCCCTGTCCTGAGTTAGATGATGAATTACTTGTCTTCCCCTAACCAGCCTCTTAATCAGCTATCGGAAAGGAAAATAAACTTGATGCCTGGCTTTAGGGGAACAAAATGATGAGAACTGTCCTCACTATGGCTGCTGCTCCCTCAGCCTGCCCTCCCTATCAGCTGCTCAGGCCCTGTCCCTTGCTGCCCTGGCCCCACTCCTTGTGCTATGGAGGCATCAGAGTCCCGGTCTCTGCTGGAAGATGTCAGACAAGGGTGGCCAAGACCACACATCCAGCACCTCCTCTCCCTCCTGGGTCTGCAGTCCACTGCTTTTCCCTGTGTCTGCTCTCAGGATAGAAGTGCATATGTCAAGGCTGCTCCAGAGTACTTGATATGGTTTTCCAGCTCAGAGCCCGGTCACTATTTCCAAGCAGAAGCAGCCTGTCACAGAGAGGTGCAGATGATGAGACCCTCCTGAGCCCATGTGAGGCTCAGGAGAGAGACAAGTGGGAGAAGATGCTGGTGGCTGAGACATCTGCTGGCCCCTGCTTTGCTCCTGCAGAGGTGAGGACTCCCTTGGTTCAGCCCCAGGGAGAGAGATCTGGAGACTGGCTCAAAAATCTGCAGGCTTAAAAAACAGGATTTTTTTTTTTGTATTGTCTGACTGAGCCTTTGGGGTTTGCATCTCGAGCTGCTTGCTGTAACCCTAATGGTCAGAAGCATCTCTTGTTGTTCTGCACAGCTCCTGAGGTGTCCAGTGTGTCCAGGACCTGTGGCTTCAGGATGACCCTAAGCCACTGGGGCCAGGCTGGGAGTCTCTGCAATTCTTCTCCTGCTGTGCCCTGGTGCAGGTGGATCAAGCCAGTTCTCCGAGGTTACCGTAGGAAAGGGTAGATAGAGCAGGAGCAGGAAGAAGAGACTCTTTGGTAACAGTTGAAGGTGCTTTAGGCTTTTTCAAAAGCCAGGAACATCGTTATTAGATGGCTGTGGGGCTGAGGCTTTCTGCTTCCGAGTCCTCTCGCCCTACTCCCTGCTGGAAGCAGGAGCATCCCTGGGCAGCCTGGCACCGCGGGCTCCGGGGAGGGGGCGAGGGACAGGGCCACGAGCTGCTCCATGTGGGCAGAGCGGTCTGTACTTGCCCTTCACTTTTCCTTTCGGGCCGGTTTTGCGGGCTGACTGCCGGGGCTGTAGAGGGAGGGGCAGGAGCGTCCAAACACACGCCCTGGCACAGGCGGGGCTGAATCAGGCACTTTGAACCACCCTCTCTAACTGTGACTTGAGTCGTGGTAGGCTGGTGACTGAGGCTTGTCCTCCTCCTCTTTCCTCCTCTCCCCCGCCACATGGACCAGTTCGACAAATTCTCCACTGCCCTTCGTGTGCCGGCACCCTGGTGCAGCCAGCCCCGGGAGAGCTCCCGGAGCTCCAGCGGGATGTGCTGGTGCCGGTGCTGGAGCTGGTGCTGGTGCTGGCGGCTCTCCCCGGCCACTCCCGAGCTCCTGCTCACCCCGTGCCGCACAGCCGGGGACGGCGTCCGCTCGCCGGCACGGCCCCGGAGCGAGCAGGGAAGGCTTTGGGAGCCTGCAGCTGGGCCTGGCAAGGGGACACGAACAACATGTGTTACAAGCCCTGGAACTTAA
The DNA here is from genome assembly GCA_013397755.1 of Cnemophilus loriae. Lineage (NCBI taxonomy): Eukaryota > Metazoa > Chordata > Aves > Passeriformes > Corvidae > Cnemophilus > Cnemophilus loriae. Next base: position 74,220 of record VZTF01009818.1, on the reverse strand, counting down.
ATATTTTGCTGCTATAAATGTTAGCAACGAGAGCTCTCGTTACATTTAAATGCCACATGACAGAAGCAGAGGCCAAAAAAAGCTCCTTCCCAGCCAAGCACAAGGAGAGGGGGCGACTGCGCCAGCGGGGCCGGCAGGACACAGGGCTGGCACTGGGGCCACAGGGCTGCCACTGGGGACACCCACTGTGGGCAAGAGCGGGCACGGGGGACAGCCTGGCTGTGGTGCCTCGGTGGAAAAGGGACTGCTGGTGCATTGGTCAGCATGATGAGCACGGCACCGAGCTGGGCACTGAGACGGGCACTGAGCTGGGGCATCGAGCAGGTCACCAGCACCCCGTGCCCGCGGAGCTGCGCTGGCGGCCGAAAGGAGGGCTCTTCCGTATCCCGGGTCTGGCCTTTGAAATGGAAATGAGCTTGCCAGCATTTCCACCCCGATCCCTGGCGCCCGATGACTCCGTTGTGAGAGTTCCCATGGGCTGAAGCTTGGCCTGCAAAGGCTTCCCCCCTCAGCTGGGGAGTAGTTTTCATCGTTTATGTTTCGGCATAATTTCCATAAATTCCAGTTGGCTGTTCCTGAATAACACCGAGAGCAGAAAGGAACTGTGCAGCCCTGTGAAGTGAATCTTTGCAATTAGAGAACTTGAGCACTTTCTGGTGGGTGTTTTGCTGAAAACAAAGCACTGCATGTGATGGGCTTGGAAAGCACAGGACTAATTACCAGTGCTATTTTAAAAAATGGCATGAAAATGAGTTATGCTGCTAATGCTCAGAAGCAAGAACATGGTCTGCTTAATTTAATAATACTGTGTAATTTGTGTAAAACCAAATTGGTAGCAATTATACATTATTGTTAATTACTTGGAGCTGTGCTCACGCTGAATTGCACCTGGCTCCCCAGTGCCCCAAAGTCCACATGAGCTAAGGACCTGAAAAAGGAGAATTGTGGAAGGTGCTAGGGGTGACGTCCTCTCCAGAGCTGCTGGGACAGCAGGCATGTCCCTGTCCTGTCCTCACACTCATGGAGTCTCCCGGGGGACTCAGTGGGAGCTCTGCATGCCGTGGAGCTGTTCGGACAGGCCTCACCGGCTGCTCCAGCAGCCCCAGCGCGGCTCTGTCAGTGACTCACATGCCTGACTCACAGACGCCTGATGAAATACATGTACTCCCAGTCACATTTATCAGAGCTAAATATTAGAACAAGCTCTTTAATTTCAAACCCGAGTGCTTCCTGGGGTTTTCTCAGCAGCTGTGCTTGGGCCAGTTGCTGTGCTGGGAGGGGGCAGTGATGCAACTTCGCTCCATTGCAACTGCCAGGTTTGCTTGTTGGCATGCATATATACAGATATATATTTAGAAATTTCCTCAAGGCAGAAGAAAATAATTCATGACAAACAGCATCTTGGAAGGTCACCTGGATTATTATTTCTGTACCACAGCTCACCTCGAGCATATAAGCAAAGTCTTTATGTGCTGATGTTAATAATGCTAAAGAGTTAAAAACCTCAGTGGCTCTGAAGGCAATTATCAGGCTGGCTTTGTCATGCACAGCCTCATTTCGTGTGCTGCAAAAAAATTATATTTTACTGTGTATTTTAGAAGGAATAACAGTGTTTGTTAGTGGTGTTTTTTTGCTGTTGGGCTCTGTCTGTCCCCAGGGCCCTCCCCGTGGGGTGCTGCTGGCCTGGGCCAGACCCCCAGCCCTGCCTGCTCCCCTCTGTTCGTCTGGGACGGCGCTCACCGCTCCACAGTGCTTGAAAAGGCACAGGAGTCTAAAGGGAGATGGTTTTACCAAATGAGGGGACTGGTCCAGCAGCCCCCTCTTCCAAACATTTCCTCTATGGCATCTTTCAGCTGTGTTTCTACACTCCCAGAGCATTGCAAAGTGGTCTGACTTGAAATCCCAGCTGCTCCAGAGAAGCAGAATTTATGAAGAACCAAGGCACTTCAAGTTACCATGGAAATTGTTTCAAAACAGAGAAGCCTGATTTTGCTGTACTTGCTGTCTGGGGAGGGTTTTCTGTGTGGAAGGATGACAGGGTGAACCTGCCCCATACCTCAAGGTATGCTCTGTGTGCCTTGTGTTCTGGGGCCCACAGACTTCTGAAGACCATGGTATTTGCATAACATTAATGTGTTTATTCTGATGTCTGTGGGTGGCAATTTGTGCCCACAGTGCTCCTTTCACATGGACATGCCATCATTACACCCGATTAATGCAAACGTTATCTGGGAAGAAGTTCCAGACTGTTCCTCAGCACGGAAAGAGCCACACGTGGTTCTCCTGCTGGGAACTGGAAGACGCCAAATTTAATCACACTCTGCTCCTTGCAAAGCTGTGCAAAGTCAGCCATGTATGAATACCCCCATCAAATCCACCCCGACCTTTCTTGGGGGACTGTAAAATACCTGACAAGCCAGATGCTTTACTGCCCTCACTGTGCCAGCATGGCATCTGAGGCACAGACACAGCCCTGTGATCCTCCCCAAATCTCCAGCACTTCTGACTCTGAGATGGCACTGCCAGCCACTAACCCAAACACTTTCATGATATCCCTCTCAGACTGCAGCCCTGGTTTTCTCCCCAAATAACATCATTACAGATAAAATCCTACTTACAGCTGGAATTTCCTATCAACAATCATGTTACTTACAGAAAAGATAATTGAAAAAGGCCTGCACTGTTTGTAAAGCAAATTTATTTGTAAGGATGCTTATGATGATAAATAAGAAGTGGCATTCAAAAGAACAGAAAAATAGCCCTGTTTATAGATTATGCTGAGATTACTTCAGTAACCTAACTCTTCCCTTTGCTTCACTATTACTTAGAAATCAATGGCATGTAAACTGTACGTGATCCAGCTACAGGAGGCTGTGGGCAGGAGCTGCCTAATTCCAGTTCCCAGCACTGGTTCCCCCCGTGGCTGTGAATGAGCACTTAGCAACAGCTGTCCCTCGGTGAGCCATGCGTGGGTTACTCAATGACAGGCTCCAAAATTCATATTCTTCTACCAGATGTAAAGTAGAAACTTTTTCATGCAAAGTGCTTCTAACCCATGCGGCTCCTCGTGTCTCCTGGGAACCTTGCAGGCATTAGTGAGGGGTGGCTCTCAGCCCAGCAGTGTCACCCTCTCCTGGGAGCTCGGATAACCACATGGGCTACTACTGTCAAAACTGCTTTAGGCTGCAAATAAGCAGGTGGGTGTTCAGAAGTGTTGGCTGCCAACACCACCTGTGGGGCCTCAAGGGAAACTTGGCACTTCTAGAAATATAGCTGTTTGGTTAAATTTTGAAAAGCTGTATTAGAGACCCAACCTTTGGTCTTCTCTTTTGGAAAATGGTCCTTGTTAGAGCTGTATTTTCTCCTGAGAAACACCTACACATGAGCTACTTGAATGTCACATTCAGCTACTTGGCAGTACACTGTGGAAAATCACCGGCCTTGTGCTGTTCAGCCAAATGTAGACCTATTTGTATTTTTAAGGGAATTAGTATTCTTTTCTCTGTTTAAAACATTCCTATTACTCATAGTGAGTCAAATCCTGGCCCCATTTGGAGGGTGGTGCATAAATGGGCTGTAGGCACAAAGAAGCTTCGTTGGGAGCACTTTCCAAACCCTCCATCCACCTGCCTTTTCCCGAGAGAACAAGCATTCGCCTCCTGCCCTGGCAGCAGAACTTTCATTGCTATCCATGCTGTCCCAGCCTGACTCCTGCTATGTCTCCATGTCTTCTGCTGTGCTCCTCTGAGTTCCTCACCTCCTGTCTTGCAGATGCTCATGTCGCTGCTTGAGAAGTGCCACATGTGTGGAGGAAAAGCACAGCCATGTCCCTTGTGACATAGCAGCAGAATCACACGGAGTCAGTTAGGTTGGAAAAGACCTTCGAGATCATTGAGTCTAACCTGTGCCCAATCTCCACCTTGTCACTCAGACCAGAGCACTGAGTGCCACGTCCAGTTGCTCCTGGAACGACTCCAGGGATAGGGACTCCAAACCTCCCTGGGCAGGCCCTTCCAATGTCTAAAAGACTTTGGAGTGGTCTCTCCTAAGGAGACCCATCCCTGGGCCTCCACAGCTGCAGGTGGTGGTTCGGGCAGTCTTGGGGCTCGCTGCCGTCACAGGGACACAGCTCGTGGCTGTCCTTGCACAGCCCCTGATGCCTGGCCATGGAAGAAGCCTGTGCTGGCTGCTGGCACTGGCTGTGTGCTGGCTGCTGTGGGCTGTTCGAGCCCGCAGGGCTCCGTGTCCATCCAGCAGAGCTGTGCCCGCAACACTGCCCGGGAACACAGACATGGCCTGGCCCGGGGCACGTGCAGGGTGAGGCTCGGGGACCATGAGGGCAGCCCCAGCTCATCCTGAGGGAACGTACCAGCTGAGAGAATGAGGTCACCCAGTCTGACCTGCTGGGGTGTTGGGAGTCGCCCTCCTGCTGCCTGCTGAGGCTCTGGCATCCCACCACTGCCCTGGGGAAACACAGAGCAGTGCTGGGGCGCACACCCCGTGCCATGGGACTGGGCAGAACGTATGTGGAGCATCAGGTCAATATTATCCGGGAATTTCTCATGTACTTGGTCTGTTCAGGATTGTTTGGACTTTTTTAAAATGTAGGATGTAAGGATGTCATGTCCTTAATCCATCACGTCATAATGTAAGAGCTCTGTTGACAGTAATTAGATGCAGTTATTCTGGAAATCCACTTCATTTTCCCACTTAGGAAGAAGGCTGTGCCTTTCCAGGAACCTCAATGATGTTTGCTTAGTACAGCTGGCACAGGGGCATTGGTTCCACCCAAAGTCGGGGTGTTTGCATCATGGTGACCTTAACATACTCTGAAGCTGGGAAAAAATGGCCCATAGTCCAATTCTTGTTGATGGCACTGCAAAAGTGCATGTTTAGGTGAGATATTGGGAATTAGACTAGATATTGGGGAGAACTTTTTCCTTGTGAGGGTGGTGAGACCCTGGTTGCCCAGAGCAGCTGTGGCTGCCCCATCCCTGGAAGTATTCAAGCCCAGGTTGCCTGGAGCAATATATGATAATATGATAATCTATGATTTTGGGGAATTAATTCAGGTGGATGAGGAGGGTTAAAACTTCAAGAGGAAGGAAAATAACTTCAACCTTAAAAATTATGACATGACAATAACTACTTTATGAATAATTTGGTGTGAAAATTGGAGTGAGATTATTTTCTTTTTAGAAAATTAAGCACATCAGTCTTGTGCCAGGATATTTGCAGTCTGGCTCAGCCCTGGGAGGTACTTCTGGAGTGCTGTGCCCAGCTCTGGATCCTCAGCACAGCAGGGACAGGGAGCTCCTGGAGAGGCTCCAGTGGAGGCTGCGGAGCTGAGGAAGGGCCTGGAGCATCTCTGTGCCCAGGAGAGGCTGAGGGAGCTGGGGCTGCTCAGCCTCGAGAGGAGCCCCAGCTGAGAGGGGCCCTCAGCCCCGGGTGTCCCCAGGTGTCCCCGTGTGTCCCTGGGTGTCCCTGTGTCTCCCGTGTGTCCCTGGGTGTCCCCGTGTCTTCCCATGTATCCCTGTCTGTCCCGTGT